>JAMKCH010015745.1:0-25679 GCA_023653785.1 Ophioderma brevispina
TGACCCTATTCGTGACCCAGGGGTCACGTTATAGAAGTGCAAAGGTCAAATCCCTGACATGCTTGGATTGAGTTGAAACTCAATAATATTGATCCTTGTATGTAAAGTTTTTAACACGTAAAAATACATTTAATGACATTTGTGACATATTGGTGAAGTTACAGGGGTCAAGTGTCAAGTCACCTCAAGGGGTCATTAAGGGGATCACCATCCATTCCCAATATGGCCGTCTTGTAAATTAGATCTGTCCCAGGTCTAGTTAAGACTGTCACTTGAAAACTGAATGTCGCCAAAAATGTTCCTTACGACGTCGTTGCACTCAAATGAAGATAATTGTTATATTTTATTTCGAGAGAGATTTTATTTATATTTTTTACCATCGTCATCTTTGATTAAGACCCTGGTACTACATAGAATATCGTCATCGTTTAGAAGTTCTACGTTGAAAAACTCAACCTGGGGCCACTCTGACTCATTGTCATCCACGATTGGTACATCTATAACAAGCTCGTCTTCTCCTACAGGCCAAGATAATGGACTGGGAAGTGCCCTCGATGAACCACCTTGTCTTATGATGCCATAGTCGTTGGGAAATACTGCATCACCATTTGATGCCTGAATTCCTTTAGAAATAACAGGAAAGAGTACAAAACAGCATGGCAAGTTACATATGCACAGTGAGTTAGGGTGATTGGGACCCTTTTTTCTCGACAAGTTATTACCGTGTCTTAATTATTTAGTGGCTGTGTCTAGCCGTTAATTTTCGAGTCGATACAAGTAATTTGTTTTGCCTTTTTAAATGTGCAAAGTGAGCCAGTCATCGTGACTAGGCAATTATTTGTTATTCTACTGCTTCAAGGCTTTAAAGCAATAAGAGCACATTTTTGAAGCGCGCCTCCAATTTTCAAAATGCGAGATTTCTGCACAGTTGTGCCGGTGTGAAAGGAGATATGGTCCGGCAGGAACCACAGTCCGGGCTCCATAGACGACAACGGAATAAAGCGTGAAACTAATGTTACGTGAAGAGTCAACTGAATCGATTGCCCTATTGTTCACCATTGTTCCCGGACTGTGAGACCGGCGGACCATATCTCCTGCCACACCGGTAATTGTCTAGTAAACTATACCTGCGAATGATAATGCTGAAAAGTGCGTATTTTTCATAAAAGAAGCGATTTTGTAATTAGAATCGTGACCCCGCTCTTCAAAAATGTGCTGTTATTGCTTAAAATGTTATATGCAGGCTGAAAAACTAAACACTACAATGAAAATTGCATTACACATCATTCCATATTCAAAATTACTCTGTGTATTTTACAACAAAGCTGCAAGTTAAAACTTGCTGAATCTCCCTGGAAGGAACGTGCGTCTAATATGATTAAAACATCACATGGGGTAACTAGAGGCCAAACAGTGCAACCCTAGATGAGTCTTAGTCCAACGTTCCCTTAATCCACCTCATATAAGGATGTACTGCTTCATCCGAGAAAATCAATGTAGCCTATACGTGGCCTCAATCCTCAGAATGAAATAATCGTCGAAAGCCTTTAATGACGTGGCACGAATAAAAACCGGACGGTAGTTAATAATGAAATAAGAGTGATTAATCATGTTAATTACCTTTTTTCCTTTAATATTATTACTTTTAATGGAGTCCTTGCTAGTCAAAGTCCCTGTGCCCACCCGTATTTCTGATTACAAAACCATGCCAATGCAAATAGCGCTTACTTACTAATTGCGCCATCTACGTCATGATTGCCTTTCTTGAGTAGAGTTATAGAAACGTAACCGTCTCCTTCATCAGCTACGTATGTCTGGCTCTCAAAACAATAGTCCACTGTAGGAATGAAATCATTTTGATAAAGGCTGCGACGTTATGTACTTAAACTGTTTAAGTTCTGATTAGAGGGTCCTGTGTAGTATGTGGTTATCCTCGTCCTACCAATTTAAGCCTTTTTGGCAAATAATTATTTCTTATAATAATAAGGCTACGTTTCAGTGACATATTATGCAGAACATTTTTAAAAAATGTATCAGGGCATTTTTATTGCATGGTAACCCCACCCCTACCACCCATCGAATTTTACGGCATACCCTAACCCTTGTGAAAGCGATACTTGCACAGGGCTTTCACTAAAATGACTGGAAAGGATGCGAAAAATATCTGGAAACACTAGTTCACCATAGAGCGGTAAACACCCCTTTGGAAAACAAAGGTTAGGAGGAATATCAGATTCACATCTTTAGTATAGTAAGTAAATTTACTCCAAACATAGTCAACGCGCTTGCAAATGCATTAAAAGCTATCCTTTTTTAAATTTTGTCTTAATGTACATATTGAAAATAGAGACGAAAGATTTTAAATTGAGTCAACCATTAAGATCTAAATCGCTTAGAAAATGCATAAATAAATATAAACAAATAAATGCATACAAAATGAAGATAAACGAATTAATATGTATTTAAAACTATGGGATATTAATATATCCACATTTAAGTACCCGGGGGCTCCATACTACCCAACGTTCGATTTCTTGCGTGCGATTTCTCGGTTACGCAATATTTTTTGTCCAAGGATTTTTTTTATTTGTCTGATTTGTGAATACGCTTCTCCTTATACAAAAAAATATCCGCTCACGGCTTCATTAAAAGAATTAGGTTGGGTCCCTATAAAAAAAATAAAGATATTTAACTAATTAAAAAAATAAAGTGATTAAGTCTTGGGATTTTTTGCTTAAATATATACCTTTGGAGGCAAGTAATTAATAATTAATAATACTTAAAGCAATATTAGCACATTTTTTAAAGAGCGCCCTCAATTTTAAAAATTTGATATTTTTGCACAGCTATGTTGGTAATTTTCTAGAAAACTACACCTGCGAACGAAACGGCAGAGCTGGAAATGCTAAGATTATGTTCGTCCATGATGGAATAGTGCCACCTCAAGAAAATGACCTTTAACTTGGCTTGCCTGAACCAATAAAACAACTAATAGATGAGCGTAGATACGTACATGGCGCTATTTCCCGGCTATTTCATATTGGAAGGCCGTTTCCAGCAGCCGTTGAATTATTATCGGGGATCCCGATATTAATTATTCTAGTTACAAAATTCCTTCGTTTGCGACACATAGACATTGTAGAGCTTAACCATTCACAGGTATAGTTTACTAGCTAGTTACCAATGCAACCGTGTAAAAATCGCATTTTTTTTTGAAAAATTGGGGAGCGCTCTTCAAAAAAATGTGCTATATAATATTGCTTTAACAAATAACCCTTTATATGGTGATAGCAACAATTTTAATTTTGTCATGGCCGTAGTCTTAACTGATGTCTATGGGAAAGACCAAGGTGAATTTGAACTTTCTGAGAAAAATACAACATGGTATAAATTTATTGTGACAATTTCAATTGGCCATAGGTCAAAGGTCAAGTCTGGGTTTTCATTTTATTATCGGTATACGGTTCTTACGTGACCCCAATCTCCCTTTTTTAGCTTGGGCACTTACCGTCATTGTCGACGATGAAAACAGTGGATGTGCTGACTTTATTTCCGTCTGATATCAAGGCAAGCTCAAACGATTCCACAGACTCCACTAGATTATCATCATGGCTGAAGATGGTAATTGGATCAGAATGGTCCACACCTATTATAAAATTGTTTTTTTTAATGAGTAAAACAGCAACAGTAGCAATATCAGTAGCACCAAAAAATACCTAAAAAAAATCTTTCCTGAATGTAAGTTTTGCTTTCTTTATATAGGGATAATCAGGCTATCAGAAGATGTTTATTTAGTGCCTTTCGGATATTGTGTTCAGAAATTCGTGTCAATTTTCCAGAGATATATCTACAAATTCTGTTAAGTCACTTTTAGCCATACAATGCTGAAAGTCTCACACGGACGTATCCATAACTGATTAGAGCAAAGACAATTCGTACATAAACATTCGTACGAAAACATATCAGTTTGAATAAAAAATGATCTATTGTGTAACATAATTATAAATTATCTTCAACAAAATATAATTAACATTGTTTAATCACATTATTATCATTATTATTACAAAGCATTTATATGGCGCTCTATGGATAACAGAGCGGTTTACAAAGTGACATATACAAAAGTAACTAAGCAACAATACATAGGAACAGAGCAAAAACAAAAAGCAGCTAAAATGAGGAAAACACTCAATCGGATGAAGGGAATAAGTAAGTTTTAAGCATCCGCTTGAAGACAGGAACCGACACTGCCTCTCTGAGATCAACAGGGAGCTGATTCTATAACCGAGGCGCACATATCATGAACGAAGAATCGCCAGCCTTCTTTTGAGATTTAGGAATAAAGAGGCGGCTGAGATAAGACGAAGAACGCAAACGGTTTCTGAATCCATGTAAATCTAGACTTCTCTGCAAATGAATGAGCTCAGTGAGGTTATTGAGAGCTACAGAGTGGAGACATTTAAAAACATACAACAAGATCTTATACAGCCTGTCTCAAAAAAAATGGTACAATCAGAAAAAAAATTGGTTAAATATGAAATTTCAAAATAAGTCATTCTTACTTGGCATAATATTAAAGAACAAAGACTAGGCTTTTCCAATGGTGTTTGTTTCATCTTATTTGCTCTTGTCAATCCAGAGATATAATCAATTTATTGCAATATACCAAAATCGATTTTGTGCCACTTTTATGCATGGGCAGAGCTGCTTCGCCCAGTTATGCCACGCTGTCTTGAAGCTCAAAACAAAAGATTGCAACTTGACAAGAGAAACAAAACACAGATTAAAGTAAACAAAAGACACAAGTTTTAATAGTCAACATAATCAGTTCAATGATAAATATCTTCCTTTCATAAATAATAAACAATACAAATATTTATTGCACGTCAATGAAATTGAACTTTAAATTTATTGAAAAATTGAAACTGTTAAAATCATGCCAGAAGGAATGTAATTGCAACCAAAATAAACACTCCAAATCCAAAGAAATGGTTTAAAAATATTGCACTCTCTTTGTGCATTTACTAATTTTTGAAGTCAATACAAATTTTGAATTTGGAAGCAAAATATCAAAGTGTTGGTAGAACTTTGCGTTTCATGATACTTCAAGACCATAAAAACTCTCTCCTCCAGGTTGCTGTATGCCGGCTGTACACTCATGGTTCTCTTCTAACAAACAGTGTGTCGAATGTTATTCACTTTATCTTAAAGCCAGAACTTAATGATCATAACTTCCGCCATTACGTAACTTTTAGAGTTTCTTTATGAAGTAAATACCTTTTAAAGACTTTCATATCTGTTCAAGTGTGAATAACTTATGTTTAAAAAAATTCGTTCACCGTTTTCACTCAACCAGAAAGTGGCACAAACTCGATTTTTGTGTTCCGCAGTAAACTGGAGTTATCTCTCGATTGAAACAAGCAAAAGAAATGAAACAAAAAATACTGGAAAGCCTGATCTTTTCTCTTTAATGTGATATACAACACGACTTACTTATGTTGAGATATAATATTGAAAAAAATCGGTTTTTGATTGTACCATTTTTTTTGAGACAGGCTGTAGTTGATTCTCTGTTTAACTGGTAGAAAGTACAGAGCTTCCAACAATGGAGTCGAGGACTGATCCCTACCGCAGCTAAAAACGAGCCTCGCAGCATTATTTTGCAAGCGCTGAAAACATTTGAGATGATTTTCACGCGCACCTATCAAGAGAGAGTTTGCATAGTCTAAGCGTGAAAGGACCAATCCCCTGACAGCATTGTGGCAAGCTTCAAATGTGATAAACCGGCGAATGCGCCAAAGATTCCTTAGATGAAAGTTCACAGATTTGCATATAGGATTGATGTGATCAGACATGTTCAAACTACGATCCAAAATGGCACCAAGGTTTTTAACTGATGCCGATGGGCATTTCTTAACATTGCCGAGTTCCATCTGAATGTTAGACTAGATGGGGAAAGCACGGTAAGATGCAAAAACGATGAACTCAGTTTTATCTTGGTTTAGCCGAAGTGTGTTCCTAACCATAAATTTATTGATTGTGGCAATACATAAAGTCAATTTATACATTTGATGTTGGCGGACATTTCAACCTTGGGATGAAATTCAGTATACAGCTGAATGTCATCAGCGTAAGCATGGTATGATATATCACGACCCCGAATAATATCCCCAATGGGTGAGGTGTACAATAAAAAAAAAAAAAACTCTGTGGACCGATGATAGATCCTTTGGGAAGAGAGTAAGTGAAGGTACGAGCTTTGGAAAAAAATATTAATGGTAAGTCTAGTGGTGCGATCTTCAAAAAATGAGTTTAACCAAGATTTAGTTGTCCCAACTATACCAAACCGACTTTCCATCCTAGAGACCAATTGTTCAATGAAAATCAGTCCATACCCATATCTAAGTTCATAATGAAATTGCCCAGAGATTTTCTATTTTACATGTATAAAGTAAATTTATTGTACAGTTTACTGAGTGCATTTAAATTGCGAGAACTAAGGTTAAAGTTTTCTGAAAGATTGTACCGTTGTAGGCGGACTGTGAGAGTTCGGAGGACTATATCTCCTGCCACACCGGAATACTAGTTGTGGGGATATTTATTTTGTTGGAACGCTTTGCTGAGTTTGTTGTCCTCCAGAATGGAGCAGATCTGAGTAGGCAGTTCAGGTGAAAATTAGTGTCTGCATCCGTGGATTTAAAATGTAGTGTATGTTAAAGAGCGGCGTCTTAGCAACTCAGAACCCTCCGAAGATGAATTCGGACATTCCGTTGCAAAGCTATTCCAGTTTTTGTAGTCGTCATTTGGAGAACAAATCAGCTTAAGATTGGCTAACACTTTCAGCAAAATACAAAACACACAATCAACTATTGCTCACATTCTTATTGCTCAAGCAATTCAGACCAGCACATACACGTTGCCCCGCTTTCAGCAGAGAAATTTGGTCTGACGTCGGTTGCTAGATGCATTATTTAGTAAGTACCGCTGACCATTAAGGGCCGATACATGCCACTTACCGCCGAATCACTACACTCACAAAAAAGATTGTGATGCCACTAGGGCTGAGCGGCCATGATCTGTATCTTACCGTCTGCAAATGAAACCGGTATCTCGATGCCGTCGTAGTCTTTTCCGTCCTCGGCGTTGATGTTGTATGTTGCGAGCTCTTGGTGGAAGAATTGATGAAAAAGGTAAAAAAGAAACATCGAAATAAATATTGCATTAATTTGTTAATTTTGAGTTGTATTAACGCAACCATGAAAAGAGATTGTATATTTTGTATTTGACATAAAAGGCCGAAATTTAGCGAAATTAATCCAATTGGGTGCAAAATGTCAGAATAAACAGACCACCTAACAAAAATATAATGACATAATATAAAATATAATAACACAAACAAAAGCAAATTAGAATACGATATGGGGTATATGCCATTTATAGCCCAAAAGTATCAATAATAAGGCTTAACTCCACTTTGGTCATTAAAGGTTAGAACACATAAATGAGAGGTACAGAGGAAGGCAGAGTAAATAAACTTAAGATAAAATACTAAAAATATACTATTAAATAGGCCCAAGAACAAAAAAAAAACATTTCATAGATAATATAAAAAAAATATATCGTTGCTGAGAAGGGCGAAATTGACATAATTATGTAACTTCAAGGGACACGAGGACATTTCCAAAAATAAGTAGGCCAGTCAAAATAGAATGCCTTAATCCAAAACTAATAGCAAAGGAAGGAATCATTTTCCATTGAGAAAACCTTTAAAAACAAGATATCAAAAGTTTACCTAAATAAAAATAGTGGAATATATATTTTAAGGGGGTAAGGTTTATAAAGGGGTTAAGGTTTATACAGGGGTCAAAGTATGAAAAGGGTCAAAACGCGTCAAAAAGTATGCCAACGTGTTCGTCACCTTTCCAGGATTAAACAAAATATAGTTTGCCCTATCTGCAGGTTGTAGTTCAATAGCTATGAGTCAAAATAGGTTCAAGGTCAAAATTAGGATATTTCTTCAGATATATCCATTCGTTATAAAAAATGGTGTCAAATTGTTCGTCTAATAGTACAGGAGCCAAATATACTGGTTGAACCATCTATGATATTCGTTGCATAATTGGAACGCAAAATGTGACTGGGGATACAGGGTCTATAAGAGGTCACTAGTCATAGCTCTCTCATTCTTATATAGGATGTCCAAATAAAGAATCTATTTACATTTACTTATCTAGTATGACAAATTTAACAATTTACAACCAGTTTGAGCAAGATCGGAGATCTGTAAATGTTACCCCAGGACGACCTTGAACTGTTATGTGCCTATTGTACTGACTAATAACTCATAGATAGGGCAAACTACATGTATACCTTTTTTTAAAACCTTACGAGTAGCCCATTAAATTGGTACATCTTTTAAATCAATTCGAACAATTCTATTGTTTACCCCTGTACAAAGGTTGCCTCCTTATTTCAACATGTTCCACTAGGTTGATTTTGGTAAACGTTTACTATATTATTTTTGGATAATTTCACAGTTTATTAACACCTTTATTTCTTGTTACTTTGGGTCAAATCATAAAATTACGGGAATAAAGCGCCCCCAAAAGTGAATAAGCTAAATACGCCGTCGTTATGTAATAAGATGATTTTGCATTTTCTATCGTGCTAAGCAAATTGACCCCTAGATGACCTTTGACCTTATGGGTCACTCCAAAATCCTGCAAACAAAGGTCAGACTGTCCTCCCTTACATTCATGACAAACGTCAGCCTCATATATCAAAGCATAACGAAACGCATAGCCGGACAGACTCGCAGACAGATCTCATTATTAGTAGTATAGATTGGTACACTATATAGAACACACGATGAAGTTTGTTTTTGACTTACAATGTAGTGCCCATTCAATAAAGATAGGGCAGACGAGCTGGTTTCGAATATAAATGCAACATACCTAAGGTGCCACTTTCGGGGAGATCACCAGAGCGTTGAACTGTCACCTCAAATGAATCTCCTTCACTCACAACATAATTATCCATGTCTAGCTCAAACGGTAAATACAGGGATGATTCTGAAAATAGCAAATAAGAAAACCAATAATTGAAATGATCCTATATTGCACCTCTTTAAGTGGGTTGGTACATTTTGTGACCCCACTTTTCTACACCCACTTTTTCTGCACCCAGTTTTACTCAGAATTCAGCAGCCTTGACGGAATAAAGTGCACGTGATACTGTATTTTATTCCGTAAAGGCTGCTGAATTCTGAGCAAAACTGGGTGCAGAAAAAGTGGGTGCAGACAAAGTGGGGTTACAAAATGTCCTCTAAATGAATCTAAATATTCATACTATAAGTCTAGAATTATATTGACTCTCGTTTTCCGGAGCTATTTTTGCTGAAAATCCAAGATAGTGGCCATGAAGCTATTGTTTTTCAGGTGCTCACAAAAATGGTCAATAGAAGAATATTAAGTGGAAGACAAGTCATTGACATGTTTTATATGAGAGATAAATGGATAAGGATTAATAAGGACTCTAAAAAATGAAGACAAAAAATCATCTTTGGTTTTGAAATCCACAAAATATAGGAATAATGGTCAAAAATCCAAATGGCGGATATACAATAAATTATCAGGTCCGAACCATGTGCGCGTCCTCTGTATGGATGAGTGGTAATACCAACCCTTCTATAAAACTACCCTTACACATCCAAGTGCCCACGCTAAAAAAATCTTCCGTTGGTGCCCAAGGTTGGGGATTTCTAGATTCCACTCCAGATAACCACATTCCAATGGGAGTTTGACCTTGACATTTAACCTATGACCAATTTAGATTTTTCCCTCTCAGAAAAAGGTGGGTTGCAAATTTTCATCCTATACTCGGGTAGAATATTTTAAACCCAAAAAATTTATGATAATTATCTACTCTAGAATAAACAATTCAAATTACAGGCTGTCCCCAAAAAATGTTAACACTCGGGACAAAGGCATTTTGATAAAAAGAAAAGTACGCATGGGTCTTTGTTTGGTATCTCCTTAAAGCCATCAAAACAAGCTTTAATTTGCCATTTATTTCATTCCAATCCGATACGTAGAACAAAGGATATGCTTCATCAATCGTGAGAGGGCAAAATCCACTTGATCCGATTTCTGCCCTAAAGCATTTGAAATGCATGATGCAACATGAATACACTTGGCTTCATAGCACATCATCTTTCCATCTTAAAAGGAAAACAAATATATGTTGTTGTGTTTTTCTATTAAAGAAAGACTTCGAGATTCCTGTCACCGTGTTTTACTAAACGTTCATCGTTGGTTCTACCACAACTGCTCTTCTAACAAGAGTTTGTTGGCTTGAGTTCTAGGCATTCTGGTTCGTAATGGGTCTCCTTGGTCTGCTACTGGTGTCTTTATTTCCAATTCTGCCTGCTTCAATAGTCCATGTTGGCCTATTATCAGTGGTTTCTCTTCCTTTTTTGTTTGCTTGTGTGTTTTTGTTGTTTATTCTGTCTACATAATCATAGATTTTCTTTGGAATTCAATAAGCAAGTGTCTGATTGATTGTTTGGTTTAATTTGGTTTGGTTTTAGCATTGTGTGTGCAATTTTGAGCGATTTGATAGGGCTAAGTCTGCTAATGAAAGTGAACTGACTGATTATTTTTTTTTTAAAACAAAGTGTTGCTGATCACAAAGACAATGTTCACACTTTATTGACAATAATTAATTTCAAAAGGGATTTCTAATATCTTTAGAAGGTCCAATAGCCAATTAATAACTCAAATCAATAACTCAGTTTTGACTATGTTTCAAAACCATGTTTTACGCAATCTTACAGAAGTAACAATGCAAATCGGACCAATCCGAATTTGCACTCTTCCTTTTGACGAAGCTCAGAATCTTTTGTTCTACATATCGCATTGAAATGAAATAAACGGCAAATAAAAGCTCATTTATTTAGCTTTAAGAACATTCCAAACAAAAACACATGCGCAGTTTAGTTTTGTACAAAATGTCAGTGTTACGAGTGTTAACATTTTTTTGGGACAGCCAAAGTCTAACACAGTTAAGACCACGGTTACGACAAAATTAAAATTGATGCTCTCAGCATATGAAGGGTTATTTATTCAACATTCACATTGTTAAACGAGCTCGCGAGCAATAAAAGAAAAACCCCGTGTAAAATGTAGCTCTTAAAATAATAATAAAAAAAGAAAAAGACAAATAACAAAAACACAAAACAAAACAAAAACAATTAAAATAAAAACTAATACATAAATAAATAAATTGTGTTGCACATACGTTTGGCGTTCAGTATAATGGTTTGGAACGGATATTGCATAACGCCGTCGATTTCATATATCATCTCAAGCTTGACGGCTTCTGGAAGCTGACCATTCCCATCCGTGATTAAAGTAATGGTGTGGTAAACACCCTCGGTCTTAGCGTCCGTAAAAGGTACCTCTTCAGGAACCACAGCTACAGCATTGTTTTTGTCAGACATGTCCTCTGCAGAAAGCGCTTAGGATATGAATTAACAAAAAGAAATGTAATGCAGAAAAAAACACTTGTTGGCGGAGAAGATAGCCTATTCGCCATTAATACTGCGCTTTCAAATATTTTAATCCTGTCAACTTCAAATGCATACCCTTTTTTATACAGGTGAAAAAAGGGCGAAAGGGAACGAGGGAGAGAGACAGAGACAGATAAAGGGAGAATGGAAGGTGCAAGGGAACATGGAAGAGAAGGCAATATTAAAGAGTAATGGTAATTCCCTAATTTTAGTCTGAAGATCAATCGGATAACAAAGGATATGAATATTAATTTATGCAAATGAAGGATAATCCCCTAGAATAAGCGCAAAAATATGAATATTAATTAATTTAAATAAGAAACGAACCCATTATAACCTAATGAATAATTAGAATGCCCCCATTCCACTGTTATTATCATCATCATCATCATCATCATCGTCATCATCATCATCATCATCATCATTATAATTTGATGAAAAATAGTGGACGCGATTTGTTTACATGTTCAAGAAATCGTTGATAGTGGCTTTAACACTCAAGTACATAAGGTCTTTTGCACTAATGCTGGTGCATAAAGGAGTCTACTTGCTCCACTTCGGGGAAAAACATTTTCATATGAATTCTACCACGTTGTAAGACAAGATTTAAGACAATCGGTGAAATTTACTTTTTCTAAACTTCGTGAAGGATTTATCATGTTATTTTTTTAACATTTTAAATTTTGTGTTTTAATTATGTTACTTGTGCTAATTGAAACCTAAGATCTGTGCATCGTAAAATAGAATTGTCCAAGTTTTGTAGTTTTTACATTTAATTACAAAAAATCACTTTCAAGGGGACTTAGTAACATTAATCATCGCTTTACTAAACATGAAGGCTTACCACAACAGGTGAACTTTCCTCCGGTGTGTAAACACGTTAAAATATTCGTGAAGATTTTTCGTATAACATTTATAATGTGAAGGTAGCACCGTAACCAGGGTTAACGTATACGCCGTCAATGTCGATTGGTGTGTTAGTGGTTGCCATCTAAGACCAATTCTATGACCTTTATTGCCCATTATTGAAAATGCAGCATTTTGATTGGTCAATTTACTGCCCATTATTCTGCAATAATTGGCTGGTAATGTATTTTCTAAATACAATCAAGTTGTTAGTTAAAAGAATAAAATAAAGGGTTGCAGTATCATCTGTGGACTCATAATGTACTTGGGGGGACATTATTCGCCTACTGAATTAAGCCTTTATTTCATAGATCATTTATTTAAATACTGTACACAGTATGGCTCTAACATTATGTTTATATAAAACTAGTAATTTTCCATCATTTGGGGGCAAAAACCCGTATGAAAGTCCGATATTCCTGCCTTTTTGGTGCAAAATTATTTTTTTTGCATTTTATACACTGATCTGTGTCTGTGGAAATGAACAATGTTGCCAACTTGCGAACTTTGATGTAATTATGATGCCATACTAGGTATTTTGTACTTATGTTGGAACCAATAGAAAACGGACGACAAAAGCTATCCACTGGTACCATTTGTTGCTTTTAAATAATGAATTCCCGGGGTGGTAAGCATATTGTCAAGATTTGGTTTTCTTTATAGGGTTAACTTGGATATTCTGCAAACTAAATGATTACTAATACAGCATTAAAAGTCCCTTTCAGGAACAAATTGATATTTTCTTTGGGAAGTTTGTATAAGCGTAAAATTGTTTACATGTTAGTTTACTATTGCGTATATTACCCATATTAAGTGCTAATTAGTTTCAATTTCGATATCTATTTTAAGCGTGTACATTATTATAAAGATTGGGAAGTATATGAGAATTTTTAAGACAAGGAGAAAAATATGCTTGTCATAAAATTATTGACCACTTTTATGTCCTCCAAAAAAGTTATGAAACATTCCATTTACATTGAAAATATAGCCAATATGTATTGTGTGTTGCAAAATGCATAATATTTATTAAAGTTTATATAACAGGCAGTGCAATATTTGTGTTTTCAACTTCCCCAACATATTTACACGTGAAATTTAGGGTTTTTTCCTGCAAAAAAGAATTAAAACCATATTGTCGACTTATTAAAAACATATTATTGTCAACTAATTAATAAAAGGGATTTTAAGGAGCCAAATTTGTAAGAGGTTATAATTTTCTTAATTCGATGGACATCGTGGTTAATCTGTGCTATATTTTACAACGAACGATAATGCAACAGTGAACGTTTCCTGTTTTACCCGCTTATGGAACTTGTTTGTATACAAATTTACACGGTTTGTAACCGTTTGCAATGGACATACATATCCATAAGGACACGAATAAAAAGTCAAAGGGGTACAATACATAACACAGTCATAGAGACAGTGTTACAGAAACACAGTCACGGAAATAATAAAAAAAAAACAGTGATATAGTTATAGAACATAGTTAGGAACCAGTTACCTCTTTAACATACACAACTTAAAATGCAATTTCCTTCCATTTTATTTCATTACCCGCTTTCATAAGTAACTCAAAGTAACTTCCAAATGCTGTTTACTAGCATTTATGCTGATTAGACAGTATGCAGAACCCACGACGATATACTACTTACTTAGTACTTGTCGAGTAGCCAGCGTTCCTTGGCGTTTTAGAATAGAAACAGTGGCCGTTGACGAAGCGTGATCCAGTAGATACATAGGCGAACCAAACTGGAAATTAACTACAATATAAAGCAAAAGACGTTATTAATTGATGAAGAAGAGCTGTTTTACTCATTACAAGACGGCCTTCAGGCCGTCTTGTTTTGTTTTTGACGGGTTCTTCTTTCTTTCTTCTTTCTGGTAACATTTCAGATGCCTCGCTGAGTCATCCCATTTATGACATATGACTTTGACCCCTATTGGGGTCATCTAGGGGTCACAGGGGTCATAAGTGTGATTTTCTTTAAAATGCTACTCCTCCTACAGTTTACATTGCATGGTTACGCGACTCATGCATATGAAGCAGCTAATTGGGACCCTTCGCAAAAGTTATTGATCGAGAGGTCAATTTGGGGTCATTAAGGGGCACTTCCGGTCTCAACTATAACGCGAACCGCCCGCTGCCCCGCTGCAAAATGATCGATGAATCTACAGAAATATAGTCTCAATCCAGAGCCTTATCTCCGGCGCTTTTACAGATAATAATACCCGGTTTTGACACGTTGACATCGCCACGAGGTTTGATTTATGCCCCCTAAGCTCCTCAATTTCCAATTCTCCCATACCGCCCGTGTTTAAGCATTTCTGTTGTTTTCGTTACGCTGGAAGCTTGCACATGTGAGAATTGCGCTGCATCTTATGACGTTTTTCGTCTGATCTTTCGGTCAAAATGTCATCAGAATCGGAAAATAGTACATCCTGTAAATCAGAAGAGCTTTTCTGATTCTCAGAACTTATGTTTTAGCAGGGATTATAGATAGTGAATTTGATTTAAAAATATCGACAGAAATAGTGAAAGTGACACTGGCGGGGATAGCGAGAGGGAACGGTACAGAATCGATTGGGAAAAAAAAACGACTACAAGGTAAGATAGACTACTTGCTTGCTTGCTTGCTTTCTGCAACATTTCAAATGCTCTAGCTCAGTCAGTAGATCATTTAAAACAGCTCCGATGAGCTTGAAAATTTGTCAGGGGATGGATAATCCTCGTGGCATCATAATACAGAGGGTGTTGAAAAAGTCAAATCCCAAGATATGCTTGGATTGAGTTGGAAACACAAGCGGTAGGGCGACCAGGTAACCTATACTTACGCTGTAAATCGCAGGACACCAATTCTGAATTATGTCCATTGCAAGTCTAAGTCTAAAATAGTATATAAAATTTGCGTCAAGAAGTGGGACTCGAAACCCAAGACTTTCAGATACAAACGATCGGAATATACGCACGCCACGGCAATCCAAAGCCGGCAGGATATCGTTTTTGTAATACTTAATGAATAACATTAAAACGGAATAAAGCGCAAACATACATACGTATTGATTGATGAGGTTACTGGTCGGCACCTAGCTGCTTCTGTTGAAAACTCTTAATATTGATCCTTGTAAGTTGTTAACATGTAAAATACATTAATGACATTGTGAATTATTGGTGTGAAGTTAACATGCGGCAAAGGTCAAGTCACCCTAATGGGGTCATTAAGGGGGTTCCAAACCATCCTAATTAGGCCGTCTTGTTGCCAGGTTCGTGCATGGATAGTTGGTAATATTTTATATGGCTGTCTACTTTTAACCATAAGGCTTGCGGGAGGAAAGACAAAATGTTTCACGGCAGACAAGGAATCCTGTGCAACAAGAAAATAAAATTAGAATTCCGCGGTTACTTGGTTTGCTAGATATGGATATATCTTGTGAAACCTTCATTTGTTTATGAAGTCTGAGGTCACATATTAACCGCACGGAGGGCGGACACTTACACAAAGGGCCAACACCACTTTTTATGTCAACCCGACATGGGATGCTGTTACAAAAGTTGTGTGGTGGGTATCAACGTGTTCAGGGGAACTCCTACAAACAACTTTAGGGGAAACCCTTGAAAATATGCTACTCAAAACAAAATGGCGGTCATTTTTCAAAATGGCCGCCAGTTTTACTTATTATGACCATAATCTAGCCCACAGTGCTACCGAGATGTTGTTAATTTTGTGAATAAACCTAGGTTTGGGGCGGTCCCTGAATTCATTGGTTGCAATCAAGCTACACATATAAATGTAATTACCAATATGACGGCAATTTTTCAAAAGGGCTGCCATTCCAAAACTATTTTGACCATATCTCAGCCACAATGTACATTCGAGTGTGATTTTGGTGGATATACCCAGGTCTCTGAGCTCGTAGAATCCATTGGAGCAATCACTTAATGCAAAAATGTTACACCTGTACCAAGTATTCCAAAATGGCTGCCCAAAATGTGGTGCCAACGGGTTGGGAAAGCAAGGTTTTAAGAAACGCTTACGTTTCGGTGCCTAACGAAATGTGTTGAAATAGTTAAGTACAATGTTTATTTTCAACACATGCACAATTTGATAAGTAATATGCGAATGGTTCTATATTTAGCAGATTTATAAAACTACTGTATTGTATTCGAATTTTTAATTTTGGTGCAGTATTGAAAATTAATTTAAGGCATATTCTTCACCTTTCAGATACCGAAATTATGGATAATCGAAAGTGAAAATGTAAGAAGGAGGTGGCATAGAATTTGTAGCATCACATACTTGATTGAAGAGGACAGCCCCAGTAACAAATTATAATGACTGACATAATTATGCCAGCCACTGTGCCACATAGGGGAAAGATTTGTTCAGTCAACCAACACAACAGAAACACCAAAAAACTATTGGTACTGTGTGTAGCAATGAAAACCAGTCTAGTTTGGTAGACAGGGCATCCAGAAAAAATAATCTTGCAAACAAAGACCTTAATTGGTGAAATGAAAATGTGCGCCTGTCTGACCAAAATAATATTTTACTATAAAGGTAGAAATAGTAAGCTTTTTCTCGATCCCAGTCATGCTCAATGAACACCATAGTTTGAAATGTATGGTTTAAAACTCACATTAAAGCTGTTATGTTTATGGAATTTATTTGTTACTTATCATACAGTTGTCTTATCTTTTGTTTTGTCATTTTTGCCTTTGATTGAAGATCCTGCTAGGATCAAACGTCAGGCCCAAAGTACACTCAAGGTTATGTTTTGTATTTTGCAGTTGGTAACAAGCAGTGACTTATTTTTATCTGGCAAAAGGTGTAAGATTATGGTCAGATTAACGTATATTGTAGGTTATGTGATACAAAATCTACTTGAGGAATTAGGCATCCATTGAAAATGCATTCATACTTTCAAAAACCATGTATTGTAGCAACATGGCGGGCTACAACTCAGACAATAGTAGTCCGCTGTGACACAGATTTATTACACAAAAAGCATCCAAGCTACTCAAAATGCTTTACGGGACGGCTTTCCGGAGGGATCCGCATCTGGGCATTTAAATGTGAAGAAATATCGAGATTATGGCACGAAGCCTTCATTGGAACACGGGTTCCACTCAGGAGAAGACGCACAGTGAAAACTGACAAAAATATAACATTAAGGCTGTTTTACGTCGATTACAAGGAACATCAAAGGGAAGCCACTGCAAGAAGAAATGGACGTTGGACTCTTCCACCCCATTCATTGTTCAACCAGATAAACAAAAGTTGACTTGAACTTCCATCCGTACAGAATGTGCTATCGCATCCAACTTCAGTAGGATGACTTCAGAAGAAGGCAACTTTTGCCGAGTGGTATTGGATCGGATTGTCAGAGATTTCTAGCATTTTTCATAATTGGTGACGAAGCAGGTGTTTTGATGATGTTGAGGGTACAACCCACAGCGCATGAGGACATGTACCAGTGGTAACCGTCGGTTTTAACTGTGATACAAACATGAGTCGAGAGAAAATAGCCTGGATATGCTCGGTGGCAATGGAGGGGAGTTTCCGTTAACCGACCAATCTGACCACACCTTTTCTGGACACACTTCGGAAACCTTAACGGAATAAACCTTGCTTTATTCCGCGAAGGGGTTAATAAGGTGTCAGATGAGTCAGGGTTACGGAAACTTCCGCAATGGAGAGCTTATGGGCCTTCCTTTGTCGAACGAAAAGGTAATGGGCAAGTTTTATCCTCCAGATGAATAACCACGATGTTGTGCTTGAACTTGCCAATGGATTCCTTGGGCAACAAAAGGTGTCTACGATATGTGTGGTGGGCACAGGATGGCGCACTTACCCACAGACTTACTGCTAGCAAAAATCGCCTGCTGTAACTTTGGGGAACAAAAGAGTTGTAGCCCGAAATCCTGCTGTGGAATGGCCCGCCACGTCACTTGATATGACGTCACCTGATATTGAAAAAAAGTTTACACCAGTCCACCGCAAAACCTTTAGGATTTGCGGACCACGCAATAAAACATGAGGTGAAGTCTCCCGTGATGATCCTCCAATGCCAAAGACGGGCTGTGGCGGCATGGGAGTCGTGCAGATTGGTATGAGAGAGGGCGGGTATTTTGAAGGTGTTGGAGTATATTAAGGTTAGTACGAAAAACATCAAAAATCATGGCTTTATCATCTCATTTTAATGCTTATGACATTCGACGAAACGAAACAGGATCAGTGCACTTCCCATTGGGATTTACACGCTTATTCCTTAATAGTATAAATGTATGATTTAACGGAATAAAGCGTTAAGCTAAGGGTGCACTGAGACTGACTTCGTTTTGTTCGTGTTGTCGAATATCATAGGCCCATTAAAAAAAATGTAACGTTATCCTTATGCTCCCCACTGTCACAAATGAGTTTTGACCATACCCCTTTTCAAAGCTATGGTGGTCAATGAGGCATGACTGGAAACAATGACAGGTCACGACTTTTAAAGAGGGACATGAGGAGATTTCATAAAGAAGCGCCCCCAATTTTTTCGAACCTGGGTTTTTTGCATATTTGGAAATGCTTTCCAATGTATTAGATCACACCTGAAGTGAATACGCCGAATTAAGCCTTCTTATGTAATAATAATATGATTTAGTACTTTCTGTCGTGCACGACAGAAGTCAACCACGGTGTTCTATGGGGACATGGCGATAGTCTGCAATTTTAAAACAATGTTGCTGTTTCCTTTTGTACTTGTTTGTCCACTAAACCTTCGGAATGTTCATGTTGGTAGGTTTTCTATCAGCGGATTCTGTGCATTTGGAGAATTTTATCCTAAAAACATCTCCTCCTGTCACTTATCATCAATATTGCAAACAGTAGCTATGGCAGCCATTGTGACGGCCGTTTGCAGCGTATGATGCTATGTATGAACCGATGCTCCAATGGCTCTTTGACCCCAAAAATCTTGGCTACAGCCACCAAAATCACAGCTTCTGACCTTGTGGGCCGAGATATGGTAAATACATTAATTGCAGTCATCTGAACAAAATGGTCCGCCATAGTATTGTATTACATTTATATGTGTAACTTGATTTCACCAAGAATTTTTGTGACTTCAAAACATTGGTATAGCCACCAAAATCACAACTTTATGTACATTCTGGCTGAGGTATGTCAAAATAGCTTTGAATGCGGCATTTGATTGCCATCAATCTACCAATAATTGCCCTATTTGGGTAATTACATTTAAGCGTGTACTTGATTGCACCATTGATTAAGTAACCCCAAAACATAGGTTAGCCCAAAAGCACACTCTATGCCCATTGTGGCTGAGATATTGTCAAACTAGTTTAAAATGGTGGTCATTTTGAAAAATTGCCTCCATTTTTTTTGAGTAGCATATTTTCAGGTTTGTCCACCTAGAAATTGTACGGAAGTCCACCCTGAACACATTGATACCACACAACCTTGACCGCATTCCATGTCAGGTAAACCATGTGACCCCCTGGGTAACTAGCGATCTGAGGACCGCGAGGTTGTTATTGTTTGGTAGGTGTTTGTTATGGCGCCACATAGCTGGCAAACGGATGTATGTCGCGAAAAATTTCCCTAAAATTTTTTTTTTTTTGTTGTGTTTTTTAATTTTTTGGTTCAATTTACATTTCATATTCTGATAAATCTTTCAGTCTGGTATAGCAGACTATTGATGGCCTGCCTTCTTTTTTCCCACACCGGCCTGGATGATCATTATGCTACTCTCATTTCAACCTCTAAGACGATTTCAAATCAATCATTTGTGTGAAGCTTATTTGCCCCTCATACATCAGAGCGTAGACCTCCACGCAATGGTAGGGGACCTATATGTTGGATCGACTATAGGCTGCCTTAAGGCTCAGATATCATGGATGCACTAGTTGGTTGTATGCCATATGGCTAACTGATCTAAGATTAAATTACATGATTGACATGGTAGACTGGTGTGTTTTATCAATCTTAACACTTATAGTAGATTTCAATTGATGGTAGAGTTATATGCGGAGTTTGGACTTCTTCCATTACTCGAAATAGGGGACGGAAATACCCAGGAAATCTTCGATTTCTTCCTCGAAATACAGAAGAGATCGGATTGAAAGAAACTGGCCAACTACAAATAAAGTTACGTTGTTCGTTAAGTCAATACTGATTGTGCAGTGATGATGATGGTATTTTTAGTAGCAAGTCCCAAACGTGCCATAACATTTCCATGCAGATACTTCGCTTTTCATATTTCTCCTTTTCAAAAAAACGCCTTTCTGATAAGTGCTCGCACATCTGAGCTGTAGCCTTTAGGAGCCATGATGAAGGATAAAATAGTAAGTCTCTTCGCTTATATAACGACGCTTGATATAGCGCAATCCCAGACATGATCATTGCGCTTTACATGAAAAAAAAACAAAAAAACAGGTATACAAAACAGCAATAAACATTAGAGTGCATTTGAAGGTATCAACGGGTGGAGATGATCTTATGGATAGTGGTACGTTGTTCTAGATTCTTGATCCGAAGACACTGAAGGATCCCTCACCAATGTGTTTATAAGATCTTGGAATAGTGAGTCTGCTCCAATCTTGTGATGAGCGAAGTCCTTCCCGAGAAGATTTATGCATGATTACGCAATCTTCAAGATAAACATGTGTGAGACCGTTCAGTGTCTGGTAAATATATAAGAGAACCTTGAATTGGATGCGTTCTTGATAGTGGATGAAGGAACTATCTCTACTTCACCAATCTGAATCTTTGCATCGGCAATTCGAGTCATATTGTGCGGTGATGATGCAATTAAAAATTCAGTTTTGGACTCATTTAGTTTGAGCATATTTCCTCCAGCCAATCACGGAGCTCTTCAACACACTTATTCAATATTCGCTTAAAAAATGCACCTGCGGCATCACATGGGATTGTTGGGTTAAAGAAAGCATATATTTGGACGTCTGCATAACAGTGAAAATGTAAACCATGATGGCGAATAATTGATGCAACATGCTGCGAGTACATGGTAAATGACCTGGGCCCAATTATTGACCCCCTGTGGGACACCGCACTTTAGATCATAATAACCAGTGAAAAAAAGCACCAACAGATACCCTGAACTGACGGCCGGTAATATATGAACAGAACCATTGTAGGGCTGTGCCTTTGATACCAAAGACATGTTCTAGACGATGTAGTAAGACACCATGATCAATGGTATCAAAGGCAGCAGAAAGGTCCAGCATTATTAAAAAGGGCAGCTTTATTTTCATCAAGGACCATCGCAATGTCATTCATGACCCTGAGCAAAGCCGTTCGGTGGAATGCATATTTTTGTAAGCAGATTGATATATCTCATCAAGATTATTTACCTGCATGTGCCCATTGACCTGAAGCATGGCAGCCTTTTCAATAACCTTACCAATGAAGGTCATTCTAGTCTAGATTCGTTTTTTTTAAGATTGGAGTAACTATGGCCTGTTTAAGGTCATCAGGGAACATCCCTCATGGATATGTGTTAACAATACTGGTAATATATGGTAAAACACATCAGTACTTTCATTAACCAGGTGGGAAGGGTATCAAGACTACAAGTTTTGTTGGCACATTTCAGGATAATAGATTGATTTGGGTTAACTCTCTGAAATGATCAAAATGACTTTGAATCGTGGGCACCGGGATGGAAGTGCTACTCATATGACTACTGCTGCATTTGCTAGACTTAAAATTGGCAAACTTATCAAGCATATCGGGAGTACAAACAGAAAGCAAGATCATCTCATTGCGATTAAGCAAAGTGCCTAAAATTTGAAACGTTTCTTTCGGCTCCGCTTTGTACACAATATCAGTGAAATGCTTCTTTTTAGCATCCTCTAACAGTTTATTGTACGGAAGGTGTTGTTTCTGATACTTTTCCTTGTCTTTAACCTTCCCACTCTAACGCCACTTTCGTTCAAGTCTGCGCTTGTCGTGTTTTTCTGTTAATAAATATTCTGCGTACCAAGGAGGTCGAGCACGATACAGTGCACTGATATCACCAAACACTAAGCGGATGATTGCGCTTTGTAATTGAAATTGGATGATTGCGCTTTGTAATTGAAATTAATTGAGGCAATTTACAATTAAAAACGGTTGACCAAATACGTTGTATTTTATACTATGTGACGCATAGTGTGTCTACCCCAGAATTGGTTTTAAACATTGCCTACCAACAACATAAAATTTAGAAGGTTTTAGTCACCTGTGTGTTACAATGCTGAACTTTTATCTCCACTCTTCATAAAATCAGCTTTCATCTGCTTTCACTTAAACTATTACTGGATTTAGTTGCGCTTTCTTTGAACATTCTAGGGTTTATGCTTTGACTATTGATCATGTTGATTGGGACTGTGAATGGCCAAACCGCTCAGGGTTGGCTATCACGGCTATAGCGCACATCATACCACAAATACACGGACTAAAGTTTTTATATACTAATCCCCTCAATTCATACCTCTACCTACAAAAACGTAGAGGCTATTCAACTGGAATTTAATATATATAATGTGTTGGTCTGCCATACAATGTTTCCAGAAGAGCAGGATTTTCTATTCCTATGTTTTTATCACATATCACATTCAAATCGACTACCGGGTTCCAAAGTTATCACCATTTTGAGTTCGGCAATTTTCGCAAATGCCAGCCTCAAAACAATAAAAAAACAAAGGAAAAAGTAATGTCGCAATTCCTTTTGTTTGTTATTGTTTTCACCCAGCTATTTCTAAAAATTTCCCCTTCGAAGTTGCATAACTTCCGAAAGGAACATATTATGTAAAACCTGTAATTGCCGTCGATATTTTCTAAAATTCGTGTACTTTGCGAAACGACATTCAAACTCACATTGATGCGTAAAATAATTGGTATATAATGCAAATTAGGTGTTTCTAGACTTAAAAAGCCATTTCTCAAAATATTTTTTTTTCATAACTTTTCCGACGTTTTTCTCTGTAACGAAATGTGATAAAGTCGAAATTTCCGGTGACACCGTATATGCACAACATCATTGTACAAGAGCCTTCTTTGCAATTAGTTAATCATTAATGAATGTGTTTTTGTAACACTTAACTAAAAAAAAAAAAAAAAAAAATGGGGGGGGGGGGGGGGGGGGGGCTCCTAGGGACCCATTTATTATATAACAACTTTCCTAAAGGAATTTTTAGATGAAATCCACCACATGCATGTTAGAAGGATTCAAAGACATCAACAATAAAGAAATAAAACTGAACAATTGTTCAGTAAGAAACCTAGGGGCAAAACATTGATTTTAATTTTGCGTAAAAATGTGCGAAAAATACATTTCTGCATTTTCTACGGCACTGATTCACCTAGACTAGCTGATTGCTTTAATTGGTGAAGAATCTGTGAACTATATTTGCCGTATTCAGCCAGAGAAACATAATGTTCTGCAATTTATATTTTTTAGGTTTACTTGTATAATTTACCATAGGTTCCTGCAGTAAACCGCTATATGATGCATATAAAATATTATGACACCAATGGCCTACTACACTTTCCAAGAGTGTTTTGATTAATTATTTACTTCATTTGTGTCACTAGGTGTATGCATTTTGAAAATCAGAATCACCGTAACTCTATTAAGATTTTTTAATTGTTGTCATGGGCACTTCCGTTAGTGCATAAGGGGGGGGGTCCTAGGGACCCATGCTAATTAATGCAAGAACGACTCGATGCACTTGAATTTTTTTTGCACCAATGCAAGCGCAACTAAAAGTTAGACAAATACAAACAATATAAACCAAATATATTGCAGCGTTAAAAAATGCCGACCGAAAAACAAAAAAATGGGCCCCTAGGAGCCCCCCCCCCCTCGTGCAGTTAAGTGTTAATTTTCAATTACCAAGGCTTGGGTTGGAGATGGCCAGCGCACACAAGTGTTGAAAAAAAACCGGCGACCTCCGTATTACTAGTGACGGCGCTCTAACCAACTGAGCCACAAGACTGGGTTAGTAGAAGAGCGATAGATATCATCTATAAGTGTTAGGTTCGAAAGGTGTCCATCGCTTTCCTAGCGGATAACATCAGAACGGTATATTTACATATACAATTTATATTTGTTTTGAAATTTTAACTACTTAGTTCTCCAGGTAGACATCCTTGTCTACCTGGAGAACTAAGTAGTTAACATTTCATTACCAAGGCTTGGAAAAATAAATAGTCCAGACCTGAATGTGCAACATGTGAAACCCAAAGTACAGAAATGTGACGAGAGTTAAAAGACTTGCCAAAGTCAAATAACTGTTATAGACATCCAGTTCTATCAGTAAAGTTATTAAAGAAATGTCCTGATTTTTAGGGATTTTTTTTTTTTTTAAAAAA
Organism: Ophioderma brevispina; assembly: GCA_023653785.1. Taxonomy (NCBI): domain Eukaryota; kingdom Metazoa; phylum Echinodermata; class Ophiuroidea; order Amphilepidida; family Ophiodermatidae; genus Ophioderma; species Ophioderma brevispina. The sequence continues at coordinate 24,856 of JAMKCH010015745.1, forward strand.
GTGGGGGGGGGGGCTTATACATATATATCCCTGCCCCTATATACCTTGCGAGTACGATAACACTGTTTTATTCATTTCATATCTAAGTTATACTACAAAATTGTATTCTGAAAGGGAGTCTAACTTAGACCCGGTTTTAAGCCTTTTTTCCTTCCAACATACTCTAAAAATGTGCTGTCACGGGTGAGAAATTTTTTTCAAGGATTACCATAAGACTATCCATGGGGAATTTTCGCACCTGTTACATTTAACATTCCCAGTATTTTTGAAATGAAAAGGTCCCACTCTTGTAGGACTAACCCGTGTCTAAAGTTAGGCTCCCTTTATAATAAATAAACAATACACCGCTTTTTATATATCGCCATTTCATCAAGATCACAGCTCTATTGCCTATTAGTATTTCGCCGCCATCATGGAATCGTCACAATCACTTTTCGCTTTCACTATGCCGCAGCTGGCCAAGCCACAATCCTAGCATCCCTTAGATGTAATATTCCCCCTACAGCTACCCGAAATCCTTGGTTAACGAAGCAAGTGCGGTAAAGTGCCTTGTCAAGTGCATACCACACATTGGCCGAGCGGGCAGCGACCCACAACCCTTCAGATTCATGAGTCGCCGTCCATATCCCCTGGACCACAAATTTGCCCTACATACCAAGACAAAGAGGGTTGTTCGGATGAAGCTATAAATGAGTTACCGTCCATCATCTAAATGAGAATCTTTGCACACGGATACACGGATACGTCTCGTTTAGCCTCGATCTGTAGATTTCGATTAAGTCGTAACTTGCCTTGAAGAGTGTGTCTGCTTCCTCAATGTCATC
>JAMKCH010015746.1:0-67669 GCA_023653785.1 Ophioderma brevispina
TTATTTTTTATCCCATGTCGTTATTTTCACATGATTTCTGTTTATTAATTTTGTAGGCCTATATTCAATTCGTTCACCCGTTAATACCACAACATGGTCAATCTATTTACTATTTACTTTTCTGGGTATCATAAATCACACTAAAAACGCCAGGGTGTATTTTCTAAACACATTGGCGAATGAAAGTTACTGAACTGTGCCGTGGGAATTAAGACTCCACTCTTTAATACAGAATTAAAGACACTATCAGTGATTTGCTAAATCGGTAAATCGAAAAATCATCAAAAATCAGATTTTTACATGTATGTAACAAGTATAGGTATCCTAACATACCCTGCAAATGATAAGACCAGAAGCAACCTAATAAGGACAGAATCGGAGATTTTAGTCATTACTGTCCGTTCGGACACTTACTAAAACACGTAATTGAATGGAGAAACGTATCTTGGAACACTGCCGTTTTCTTCCTTTTCTGTCAATTGTACAGCTGGAAAAGGTAACTTATGAGAATTCTACAGACTTTATCCTTCACTTTGAAGCTATTCCTGCACATTTTAAATATTTTTCAAATCACTGATAGTGTCTTTAATGATTACAAAAAATCCTTACCCAAACAGTCATCCCTGGACAACACAAGCGCTTCCCACTCAAGCGGCATACCTCATAAGCCCAATCTCCAGAAGATATTGATGAAGTCGACGTGATGTGATGAAGGGTCCTTACTAATGAGGCCCATCTCTCGGTACATCTGAGATAAGTGTAAAAATATATCATAACCATGGAAACGATTATTTTTTCATTCAGTTGGAAACGATTTTTATACAAGGCGCAATTAAGATTCTGCAGAGTCAATACAGGAAACATTTTAAGTACCATGGGAGATAAAATGTAGGATAGTATTAAATAATGGGTTGTGATCCTATGCCAACCGCTTTTACAACTTAGCATTGATCAAATGAACTTGGACTTAGAAGCGATAACATATTAAATAGTGAAACTGATTTGGCATATTATATATCAGCTTTGTTGATTTTCCTTTACGATAGGTACATTGAGACACTATTTGATGTTTCCTGGATTCGCAACTAGCAGACAATTATAGGTAAACTGTGTACTGACAAATCAAATATGTCTAGTCTTACTGCAGTTCAAATACGACCTGTTAGAGAGGAATGGAGTATGTTTGATGTTATAAATTCATTCATATTAGTTTAGGGCATCTAAAAATACACGTCTAGAATTCAAATAATTGCAAAGGATTTCAAATGTTGACAAAAGTTTGATAAACACATCAATCGTAAGAAAGTGTGGTACTCGTTTTTGAACACGCGTGATCATTTGTGATGTTTGTTATCAATACCGAAATTTTCATTTTTTTATTTATATCATCCTCCGAAAAAGGGTTCTATTTCGTCAGTGTTTTCAAGTCAACCCAAATTTGACTTCATGCTAAATGAAACCTCTGCATGAGTATGTAATTTAGTTGAAGGAACTAGTTAAGGGTAGGCGTTTTGAAAACTCATTTAGGGCCGTGAATTGTTTTCCATTTCACATTTTCAATCTCATATAGGGATCTTCTGTGAACAAATTGATATCAACTATGTAAATGTTCCCGTTAAAAGTTAAGAATATGAATGTGTCATTTTCTAGGCTATATTTTTAGTTCATTATTGACTTATGGCTTATATACCAATATACATGCGCCATGCGTTCTTTAATCAAGTTGCTAGTGAAGAAGAATCGAATTGATTTGAAACCAAACATAGGTTTTATCCATGTTTTTCCACTGAATTGGGAATCCTGTACAATTCATTTCTATTTTTCACAGGGTGGTCTAGAAATCATATCTTACTTAATTTCTCGTAGCTTTTCTGAGCTGGATAGTAACAGGGTGGGAGATTTGCAGACAACATGTAAATTGGATATTTTACAAACACTTAAAGTAAGCGAATTTGCAGGCAAGTGGAGATTTTTCAAAACTAAAGTATGAGAAATGTCTGGTGCTAAAGTTGACATTCTTAAAGAAAACACGTACATTCGACAAGTGGAGTACAAATTGGATCACGATCATTGAGTACTGTAAATTTGATAATATCCAAACTGTGAACATAATTTTTTCAATAAAAACAAAAATCATTGAAACAGTTTTTTGAAAATAAAAAATATTTATCATTTAGTGAATAAAAAACAAATAAAATGATACATAAAATAAAGCAATAATACATGAATGAACATTAATGCTAACTGCAAAATAAAAAAAATGAAATTAAGACCAATACAAGTGGTTTTTGAGCCATCAAGAGGAGTTATATTCGATTTTAATAGCGCCGACTTCGTATCCGAATTTTGTTCAATGACTTGTCCGGTGTTTGCAACCAGTAGAGTTGATTCGCTTTTTGAATAAAATCATTTCGTCATGGGGTGATAGTTCAAGACCTAAATTCTCATTCCCGACCTGGACTGTCGCATGGGGATATAGTTTGCCTCAAATAAAGTTTATGTTATTATGCATCAATATATTTATAGGACTAGATAGTACATAAAATAAAGATATATTATGTTCCCCGAAAACTTTCTACCTCGTCCCTTTCCACCCTCTATTTACCTTTTTCTCCGGTTCCCTCTGCACCCCTCTCCCTTATGTAATTAAGGTCAATTGTAAATTGATTTGTGGAATTTATTGATATGCTAATAAAGAGAACTAAATGCCACTACTGGTCGATTAGCACACCTAATTTGTGTGCACGCATGCCTGCAGTCGAGCGAGAGTAACTAGCATGCTGTCTGTTGACAGATTCTTCTGGGATGTAGGTCAAGACAGAAAATTGGTTCCAGACAAACTCCTTCTATTTCGAGGAATGCCCAAAGGGTGAGCCAATTTCAATTAGCAGTTTAAATAACATTAGCATTTTCTATTTGAAGAGAAGAATTTTTGTAAGGATTTTTTCTAAATCAAAGAGAACTTATAGTATTTCTGTCAATGGGAACGTCCTTAGGTTTTTTTTTCCCTCACCAGTAGGAGAAATAAGCATTGCCTATTAAAAGCACTTTTAATGATATTATTGAGAATTGCATATCCCTAAAGTTATAGCTAAAATATAGTAAAGTGTTTCCCTAGTTAACACCGTAAGTACTATCCAGCGATTATGGCGCACTTAAAAATAAACTTATGTGATATTTTCTTAGCCCTCACGCAGCCATGGATAAGAAGGGATACCTTTAAATGTTTAGTACGTGTGGCATTTTCAATTGGTTTTCTAAATTGATTAGCCAATTATACATGCTTAAGCACGGCCGGTATAAACGCTTTATTGATCAGCGGGCATGGCAGCAGCAGTTTTAATCGTTAAATATTTGGCATATGTAATTTAAGTTCAACCATAAATATCAGATATTACCACTTTAAAAGAAATAGGGCCCTTCTTTCTCATACTTAAACGAATCGTATAAGCCACGAAAAATTCTTAGAAATTGCACAATGTATTGTCCTGTTTTAAAGAATTCTAAGATAAGGGACTGGGGTTTCAATTAAGAATACTCATTCTTAAAGGTGAAATTCCATAATTCCGTATTACCAAAGGGAGGGACAATACCACTCAGGCTAGTCTTTGAGTATCTTATGAGAAAAGTTATGAAACTTTCAGAGCTGAAATATCCACCTCTATTTTCGTGCAGTAAAAATTTTAAATAAGCTGTCAAAAATCAAAAAATTAGATCTGAAACAATAGCGTTTGTGATTACCACCAAGTGAAGTCTTTTAAAGGCAAATAAGACATTGAAAAAATCGCACATAATATAAAAACCGGTGTAATTACAGTATAAGAGTGCAGTCGAGAGTAAGTGTTTGAATTTGTAAGGTGAATTTAGTTGTTTTTCATATTGATTTACTAAATGCCGGATCTCAGAAAACTACACAAGGAAAAACAACAGCTTAATGTTGTGCAATAACAATCCTGCAAATAAAATTTCGCGTGATCTCTGTAACTACGAAGGGAGGGGGAAAATCAATCACGTCTATCGGGCACAAGAGTACAAACAATGGGTCCCAGCTATTTCAATTTCTTGTACATCACTTTTAGCATGGCCAACCGTGGAACCATCCTTGCGACTTCTAAGACCTCTCAATTACCCTTCAAAATTTCCATACCTAGTAATAGAAGTCTTCAGAATTACTGACATTAGCCGCTCTTCATGGAGAGCCCCTAATACGCCCTCGGCGAAACCGTTCTTATTACGACTGTGGAACCTTGGATAGGATTTTCAAATGGGTAATACCCACGTGGAGGCCATGTCACTAGCATCCTATACAGGTTGTTAAAGTAATAGCAGAACGTTCATAACGATTAGTTAACTATTTTAATAACTTTTGCACATTTTTTATCCAATCGGAGCACTTTAAAATTTGACCCCTGTACCAACTGAATTGACCCTTATTATTGATTTTTGCTGTTTTAGGCCTAGAAACTCTGGAACTTTAGGCTGGACCTATTACAGCACTATAAAACCTTTTCTGAATCCTTATGGTTAGACAACATACCATTGTGTGCTTTTCAACATTATTGGATCAATTACATTTGAGACCCCTGTACAAAACTTGTTTTGGCCCCCTCTCCTTAAGGCACAAAACCACTTGCGGCACTTAGAAATCACGTTTCAGGGGTTCTGGTCAGTCGGTCAAACATATTTAAAAACATCAAACTCAAAACCTTTTGTCTCTTGAGATGTTGTTACAAATTGTTGCTAGCCCTCCAGTGCTAACGTGATTCCCAACATTGCCTAGTTTGCCGCCGTCATTCAAGATGGGATCCTGGATGGGAGTAAAAGCTGACTACTGTGGATTCAAAGACTGTAGTTTCGACGCATAGTACCTTAATACAGATTGGAATTAATCTTTGCAGACAAATTAAAGATAATGAAGTAGGGCCTTTCCTCCGATATACCAGAGATAGTGTTAGATGTTTATATTAATTAAAGTATTCAAAATGGCGGACATTATCAGGGTCAAGTTTGTTTTGAACTAACCCATGTATCAAATTCATTAGTTCAAGCATGTATAATACGTTCAAATCCAGATCTCTGTACAACAATTCTTTTGTTTGAAAAGTTTTAACCCCACAAGATGCTACACAGCTTTATATACCCTTTTAGTTCCTTGAACTTTTAAGTGAAACTGAACCCAAGTGGTATATTATATTCTTACGTTCAATTGACAATATCTCCCGTTAGGGTGCATCAAAATTGGATGGAATAACAACTAGGATTAGCTTAGCGTCTGATCGTAAAAAAATAAAGCAAACATTATTTCACAGAATGATACAGTTAATTTAATGGTAATCGGAATTTTTATTTTATATTTTTTGAGGTGGGGCAGTTATTTCAATAACATGGTTGTACTAAATGCGAATGTTGTTTAGTTCACTGAAAACAAATCCAACTTTAGCAAAAACTATCAGTATAAATATAGTGAGGCTGCTTGCCTCTTCAGGATTGAATTACCAAGCTTAAAGGTCCATGGCCCATCGCCATGAGGTCCTCGTCCAGAAACCATGACCCCATATTTTAACCTGAAGTGGTCAAAAATAGTTGGTACAGAGAAACGCTTAACGATTTTTCCTCATTGTTACCAACTGTGAAAATTTTAGGGCTAACGGCTGTTTGGAACTTTTGGATGTTTGAGCGGAAAATGTGCGGCCCCTTTTGGGTCGAACCAATAGTGAGTTTTACACAGTAAAACTGACACTATAAAACACCTTAGGTTACAACAGTGACAGAACTGCACAAAGATGTAACTGCAAATCAACTTTTTCAGCTCTCGACGTGGCACAACGTGTTTGAAAAATCGTCGACTCAGAAACTTACAGGAGGGGGTTTGGAGGGTGAAGGGCCATATCTATCAAGATAAAGAAAACTTATAGATGTTAAATTCGCTGGCACACAACACCTTTAAGGAATTGAACGGGTGCTAATATGCGTTGTAACTGGTCATGAAGCAGCCTGTACTAGCCAACGATTCTTTGTCCACCTCTTCTTTCACTTCATGCTTGCCATTAAAATATGTAGCATTCAAACAAACAGCAAGCACCCAGAGGTGGACTTTTAATTGGCAATTAATCAATCGTCGGCAAATCCTTGGAATTCAGAAAGCCATGTTGCCACAGCTTGGCGAGATTAACGAGGATGCTTCTTTAGGGAGGGTGGGGAATCCGGCTTTGTATGCTGGGTTCTATAAGCGTGGCATGGACCCATGGATCTCTATGCATCATTTCTTTTTCACACAGTATTGTGTAAAAGGTTGGATAACATGTGCTCATCGTCGAGGTCGGACTACGGGTTCCAATTTATCGAAAACATTTCGATGAGGGGATCGCTGGTGCTTCTCACGTTTGCCTTGCTGGCGGAATCGATCATATTCAAAATCGACAAGGTTGTTAAACCTAAAATGTAATTAGCTGAGGTTCTGTCTAACCTTGGGAATGAACTTCATGGTTATACATTTTCTAGGAGTGAAGTCAGATGGCCATATCTACACTAATGATTCAACATGTTGTCTCTGTAAGTTATTCCAATATTTTCCCACCCTGTAAGTTATTTTGTAAAATCAGTTTTATTTAAAATGTTTTTACAGTTAAGCGGGTTTTCATTATACTACGTGAATCAAAAGAATTGTGCAACATATTTCAGATACGCTTGACGCTGATAACGGGCGGACAATCACTCAAAAAAGTAGATTTGTGGTGTTGTGTTTAGGATAAGATCAAATCTAAATTAGGGCGGAGGGAGAGGGGAATCCAAATGTTGAAAAAATGAAAGTAGAAACGATTAAAAAATAAGCCAGATATGACCAAGTTTGTAAAGCACGAAATTAAAGAAAACACAAACAAGAAATGACGAAAGGAAATGGGGGGGGGGAAGAGGAAGAAAAAAAAAAGGAAAAAAAAAAGTAGAAGATCAATAAAAGAATACGGCAGAGCAAAAGGACGATGAAAGCCCAAAGTGGGGGCCGAAGTAGTGGAGAGAAAGACGTAACCAGCGAGGACCGGACAACCTTTTGAATTCATGTTTCTGGCTGCCATGTCCAAGGTGGGATTTAGCCACCAGATTAAACCACGGATGGGGGGCCGTCAAATCCGATATAAAAACAGGGGCATAGAAGCACTTATGCAAATAATGGATTAGCGGACCCATGCTATTTGTTTAATTTAAAAATAGGAAAAGAAAAAACCGGATTAAAAATTTAAGTCTCAAACTGACATATAGAAGGGCCCAATCTCCTTAATAAAAATTCCTTGATCTTCAAAAAAAGCAAAAAGTAAAATTTTAATTTCCCCCAATATTTGGTGGTCAAAATCTCACCTAATTACTCCTGATGTGTAAATAAAAACCCTACTACGTTCAACACTACTACTGTTAATGCCGGATTATCGAGACAAGTTATGGAGTCCAATTAAAGGGACTAATGACTCTTGTGCAAACCTGAACAATGGAAGATCTTGTTTTCTTGGCTCTGGCAATCCGTTAATGTGGTGTGTGTTGGATTCTTCCAGTATCAGTGTGGCACAAAAATGGTAATCAATAAATTCAATGGTTATTACTCCAGTTGCGTATACCAGAGGGGGGGGTCGGGGCCCCCCCAAGATAATTGATTTGAAACGTGTCAGGGTATTCAGATGAGCCCGGGTCCGGTGTCACTGTGGAAAAATTCATGTCATGGGCAGCTGCAGGGCCGGAATTGGTCGGCAAATTATAGGTTTAATTTCAAGGACACGTGCGACCAAGTAAAAGTTTTAGGGCAATGGCCGGTACAAACATTAGTGCGGGCCGTCAATAAGACATTTAAGAGCTATAATGACCCAAATTTCAGGGTTGTTGTACGCCCCCATCGATCGCCATCCCGGTGCTTCGCCCCTGACGGCCAAACAGGGCCCTAATGCGGTCCCCTTGTACACTAGTAGCCCATTTTTCTAGTCGGTTGAGATGCGGACAGCTGGCCGCCGCCCCCCCCCCCAATATGACAAGTCCGTAGCTACTGCCACTGGAGTTAATCCGGTATTTTGAAATAATCAATAAAATGTAGCATTAAGTTACAAAGGCATTGTGATATTCATATGTCATTCTCACAAACACAAGCGTAATGTGTGTAAATCAATAGTACATGGGCGAAAAAAGAGATGTGGGGCTTACGAATTTTGGTCCTATCGGGCTTATAATTCAATCGATATTCTTTCATTTTTTTCAAACATTTTGGAGGTATAATTGACGTTTTATATAAACAACACTAAATCTATGATAAGTAATTGTATTAAGGTCAAATCATTTAATAAAAATTATCCTTTGTACACAATTTTTTTTTTGATCACGAGTATTTTTGAAATCGTTTCGTTCTTTGCTGAATTTGATGATTTATATGAAACCAAGATGGTAAGACTATTGGGAGCCTTCAATAGAACTGGAGTACAAAAACCACCTTAAACGGGATGACCTAATTTCAAATTGCCGCGTGTTCGTCGTTCAGTCGGATAATTTGATTTTACTATATAGGGTGGAATAAAAAACTTGAGCTCTATTGTGGTTCCGCTCATTTTGCACTTTACAAGCGGTATCACCAGAAAGCTTATTTTATTACTTTAAAAAAAAAAACCGCAAAAATTTCAAAAATGCCCCATCCCCTCGGTTCGGTCCTAGGCCGAGCTACATTCTTTTTGAATCAAGTAGCCAATTTTGTGGCTCTGTCCACAGATTTTCATTTAAATGCACAGCCATTAATAAAGCAATCCTAGCCCCAATGATTAAATGGGGTAAATCCATATTTATGTTAAATCACATGTGATAATTTAAGACCGGTACGATCATTTGAAAAACCTTTTTAAAGAATGTGGTATGTTGTAGTTATCAATACTACATTGCTTAAAGCATTTTCGTACCTCGAAAGGGTTATCACTAGTCTTTGGTTTCTTCGTATGATTGTTTTCATTCAACCCTCTTCCAGAAACCGATTATATGTATCAAGTTACTTTTATTTTGCAAATATTTTTTATGGGTAATGAGGTGAAGAAAAAGTTAAGAGATATCATCCTTGGTAGTTTGTGTCTATATATTGCCGCCGAGAATAAACACCGTTCCAGTATAATATTTTGTCCACAGTAAATAGCTGGATTCCCTCCGGGACATTTGCTTACTGAAACGCCGTCCATTTGAATTGAATCCGTGGACATAGCACACACGGACTACTGATTCAAAAGACTGTAGTGCGGCCTATACCTAACCGATGGCCATGATGCTTTGTAGCAAATTACAGCTAATAAATGAGGGGGGTGTAGCTTTTTGACTGATACCACATTGTGGAGATATTGTACTTTAAAGATCAAATCGTCACAACGAGTCCAGTTTTTTATTCACTGTACAAAGGCACCATGCTTTCGTTTCAAGCATAGTGTTTGTCATACATTTCTTCAACATTGATCCGTTCATGACCGGATCCGCTTATACTGATCATTTAATTTGGCATAAAACTTTGGCATATCACTATACAAAACGGGATCAAAATTAAACACTGTTTGTAAATAAACACCAAAACCACCAGTGGTTTTAGTGTCTTATTTTATAAACAATTGGTTTAAACCATTTTTGCTCTATGTAGAAGACTACAACTGATCATGTAGAGTCGGAAAAGGTCCTTTCATAAATCATTGGATGGAATCTAAGAAACTGTAATTGGTAACTACGAGAAAAAGTTCAATCTCTGTGTTGCTTACACCGTGTCATATTGTGTATTGGGTTTATTAATTTTGTAGTTTTTTTATACTTTTTATTCGCAACAGAACGTTTTGTATTTTTATTTCTTAAAAAACTCTGCTAGCAAAATCAAATTCCTCCTTAGTAGTACTCCATCCATTCTTTTCAATTCGTTTGCAGATTTGGTTATTTTGCTGACAACTATAAGTAATGTCAATTCTATTTGAAATCCGTGATAAAATACTATACGTTGTAATGGTGATGTGCTAAATATATGCCATTCTACGTCTCAGATTTCTCCCGGCGTGTTAGCAGCTTCGATACCAATTTTTATTTTGGCCATTTTGCGAACTCTTTCAAATTAGCAGAAGAGAAAAAACGGGATTTGTTTTTTCGTTTGAAGAAAAATCAAATTCTGGTATGCAAGTTGGAATGCAGTTTTACACCGGAAGTAATTCAACAGGCTCAGAATCCCGGGTTCAGTAGGCTTATGCCGGCGGAAATTGTATAACATTTTGAAATGCACTAAATTGGCTCTATTGGCAGCACCTGCTACAAGAATAGTTCCATACTAACTTTGTATTGAAATCGCAATACATAACTTGACAAGCGATTAGCCATGCAAAAAAGACAGCCTTTTTACGAGGGTATGCATGACACAAATTCACAGACAGCGTTCACGTAGTTTTTAAAACTCTACCTTGGCATTCTGATACAACCGTCTATATATCTGTATGAGTATAGACAACACGCTAACAAGGTTATTCATCAGCAAAACATATTAGCAGACACTTTGGAAAACAGAGGAGCTAAAGAAGTAACAGTTACCATTACTACTACCGCGGATAATGCAATGCGGCATCCTGTGTCAAACACAGCCGTCGTGTTTTCTCCGATGTTTGGTAATGTGGCAGCCCCTTTTAGATGATGGCAGACCCTTTATCCGCTTGTCAGTTTTTTTTTTTTTTTACTATTTTACAATGTTCAGCCAGGATGCTCTGCACAACGCCAACAACATTGGAAAAGATTTAAGAAAAGTTACCGGGCTAGACAAACGTTTTCATCCCAAGGCGTAATCAGCGTTATGACCCGTCGCTTACTGAGCACCATGTAGAAGACGAATTATAAAAAACAAAAAATTCCTTAGCGTGTCATATCCGCCAATACCATCATATAATCACCCGCGTAAGGTTCTCCTTCGATTCTAATGATTGTACTGCTGAGGTTCAAAAGGCCCCGAGGTTTCCCGCCTCGTCATCGTGTACCAAGCTGCAAAGTGATGTTTCATCTAACAACCCCGTACGTGTTACCCGCGTTCATTCGAGTGACATAAAACCCAATCTAGAAGTAAAATTTTTGGGCCATCATCTGAGTAAATTACCAATGCTAATCAGTACTTATACGTTTTAAAATTGAGTCTTTTTTGAGTGAGTTGGGTAGTCAAATGAACAACTTAAGTCTCGAGGCAAAGGCTGAAGTGAAAGAAATGGTAAACTCATGCAGCATGGCCAAGGTTTATTCAGGTTGTGTATTATATTGGTGTTTTATATACGCATGCCAGCATTGTAACACGGAGTCCCACTTCACCTCATACGTGAGGCAGTGGTCCATATCATGGCTTGCAATATATTGCGTGTCTCACCTCTCTGCCTGCACTATCTGCAATAAATCCTGTTAGTCATCCTAAACAAAATTGACCGAGTCATTGCGTCCCTAGATCTACTTCACCAGACTTGCTATCTTGGTAGATAGCGCACTGTCGTAGTGCGGGGTGACAATGCACCTTGTCCGACTCCAATGAGAAGGGATGCGCGTGATTTGAGCTATTGACACCGTCTCACTGTTTATAACATTTCAAAGAAAATTCAGCGAGAGTGTTTTAAAGTACTTTATGAATTTTGCAGTATTTTTATGTCTTTATTAGGAAATCGCCATATGAAATGTCTTTCGTTCTCACGTATTCCTAATAAAGATAAATTCGAAGCATAATTATTATTTCGCTCCCATGATAAAGTGTGGGAGATGCACTTCGCGACGGGAATTGTGCAATAGACAGACCAAATCAATGAAAGTTTTTTACAGCATCTTTTTTTCCTCATTTTCATAATAGAAGTCAAATGCCTTGGAGAGTACTGTATGGTCAACGGGTTAGAAAAAGTGCACGCTGAATTATGTCAATTTTTTTGTGAAAATTATATAGTTTAAAAAACACAAATTTATTTAGAATCATATTCCCAGAGGAAAATGAAAATTAACCCCTCAAATTAGTGTAAAATAAGAACTGTACTATTGCGTTCCTTGAACAAAGATCTCATCCGATTTGATGCACTTAATACTAACAGCCTTCGGCATATGGAAAAGTGAAAGTTCATCATTAGTAGCTTGCTCGCGCCCATATTCCAGAGCTTTTAAACCTTTTCCACCCTTTTCGATTCTTAATAGATTACAAGACAAAAGTCATTGTTTTTTGAATGCGCATGGCCCTCCCAAATGGACTGCATGTTTATTTTCCAAAAAAACCCAGCTAATACTAGGCTTTGTTTTGGACTCATTTGAATTCATTTCCCATGTTGAATTCTGAATATGTTCATGAAATGCGTAATTATGAAAAATTTGGTGGAAAAATTAAAAATCTTATTTTTATCTGTGAATGACACGAGCACCATCCCCTCAGGGCCATTGAACATGATCTCAAATCAAACCTAGTTTTAGGTCCAGGGTTTGATATGGAAGCCATCTAAAACTACTGATATTTTTGGATGGGTTAATAATTAAAACATCTTTGGTTATAATCTATAACAGACTCTAAAAGGGTGCAGAACTGTTAGATATACATTATGACAAAACCACGGCGTTTGGTAATACCCGATACATGTCACTTGATCGCACAACCATAAGATCCATACATACCAGATCAGGTAATGCATTCACCCTGTTTATATTTTCGGGATATGTTTAGCACTAAAAGGGTGCAGTATGGCTTGTGCATAATTCAAATCTGCTAGATGATTGGGACGAGGGGTGTTCTTTTCAGAAAATGGCAAGTCCTGAATTTGCCTTTTTCCGTCTCTGACAACATTACATTTTTAAAGTGCATTTTCCTGTGATTCTAACCCTTCTTTTTTTTTAATTTTATTGTAACTCATAGTGAGATATCCTTGAGAAAAGCTTATTCTCCCAAAATTTCAGTTGTTCTGAACTGCGCTTTGGGTTATGAGTCAAATATTTATATCACAATCTCTCAAAGACCACTGTACAGTAATTTTTGTCCGTTTACGGACAGAAAATACAAAATTTTGCATTTAATTGCAAACTTCTTGCAGAGACCATTGAATTGCCACCGTCAGATTTGGGCACACTACTATATGCTTAGCCCGACGGTTCAGATGATAAAAAATCTCAAACTTTTCTGAGGTAATCGGGGGGGAGGCTGTGTATCACGAAATGCCCTTTAAAAATGAGCATTCAATATGAACTGTTTTTATAGATATGACGAGATTAAGCAGCGAGCCAGGAATTTGAACATTGAGATCCTCATTTAATATTTGTACGCGCATTTTTAAGACGTAAAATTCCATTTAAAATAAAAATGTATAATATGGCAAAATGTGCACGATTCCATTTGCAGGTAACGCTCGGAAACTGACATTGAATAATATGTGTTTATAATAACAAGTATTCACATATTGCTAGCAGGGGACTGGAGGTGGAAGATTGGCCTTCCACTTCCGGATAAAATTGTGGAATTTTTGCACACAAGTACTTTAATCATTGATAATCAAAAAAGGTTGATGGAAGCACTTGCCAAACCCCTTTCATGGTCCCCAGCTTGGAGTTCAAGGTTACCCAGGTGTAAAAAATTTAAAATGTTCGATTGTGGTGACACGTAAAACATGATGTTTGCCTGGGGTTACAAGATTCCACAAAGTATAGTTTAACAAACTATCTATGCTTAATGTTTTGGAGTTAATGGGTAAAAACTGTAAAAATAGTGAACAGTCCCATTTTGGTGTGTACAATTGGTCCCAAGTTAAAAGTTCCTTTGATTCATAAAATGTGGTGCAAATTGTTGTCCTGTCCTTAGAGGATTTAAATAAGGAAATAGTTTCCCTTTCTGTTATGCTTAGTTTCACGTTATAAACAAAGATAGAAATAACTAGAACTCCCTGTTTTGAAGTTCAACCTTAATTTTTGAGGAATCGTAGTGAAGATAACGTGTGAAGATCCCGCTTAGCACATGTATGGTCAATCTTTAAAGTGATATAGACCAAGTAGGTCTCTGGAAAAATAAAACTAGAAAGATTCGAGAACACACTGTGAAGATAATTGAGGGGATGGGAGTGGAGGGCACGTTAAATCTCTCACGCCGATTTCGAATTGACACTTCAAACAGGTAATTCTCGTTTAATCAGTTTCTATTTTATTTTCGTAATCTCGCGATATATTACGTGAATGCCCTTTAAAGCACTATAAGGGGGCTCATGATCATACTCGCAAGTTACCTAACAATAATCTAGGAATAGGGACTAAGAAACAATTTTTCAGTTCACTGAACAAATTGACAAATTTAATCAACTTTTTGCCAGGTCCAAAACTTGCTCTGGGGAGATACTTCTCCCACACCTTTCAGACTGTTGAAATCTAGTTCATGTTCTTCAGAAATCTGTCATTTATGAAACCTGAATACATTAACCAGTAAACACTTGCCCATTTTGTTTCCCTCTCAATTTTGGTGGGCCTTTCTGTCTGTTACATGTCTTTGAAAAGTCATAAGGCTTGCAACTACTGGTTTTGTAGTGACTATCACACACTTGTTTTTCAATACACTGCAAAAATTTTGACTAGTACATGTATGAGTTCTTGTCAAGTAATTGTAAATAAAACTTTACTTCTTGAGAATAGCACTTGCAAAGGACTTGTGCACTCCCTGATAGATTTCTTATAAAACCGCCTGAATGTGTCCTCATTTGCCCACCCTGCTGTAACTTGAGATGTCCTCTACAGGGACTTGGGCATCATCCGCTGCTGATGTAGATGCTGCTCTTGTTGAGTGTGCTTTATACACGCCGGTGTCCAAACATACGCCGACATTACATCCTTGAGCCATCTGGATAGTATCCTTTTTTTGATACTGCTCTGTGTGGGCGACAATAACTGATAAACAAGTTTTTCTTAACCCCTTAACCGTTTTGTCTGTATAATGTACTGAACAAGTATGATAAACACACAATTTCCGCACCGGCGGGTAGGCTATCAAATTTAAACACAACCTACATTCCCAGGTTTGCTCTGTTTGAGCAATTCTACCCCATGAAAAAAGAGATAGAATTTGCTTTTATGACATCTTGTCCAATTCTCAGTTTGTAAAGGGTTTGGGTTCTCCCTGCCCAGAAACTAAGCAATTATCATAACACTTTGAAGGGTAATGGTCCCTCAATGTAGGCTCTTTGCTGGAGAACAGTTGTCTGAGATAGTTTAATACAATACGCACATCCCAATCTTGTACATTGGTTTGGGAGTAGCAAATTAACACTCCTCTCATAAATTTGCTAATGAGAGGGTGGTAACCACTGTTTGTTCCCATTCCAACATAAACGATTGAAAGACGATAGAGCATCATCTCTTGCTGCATTCATCGCACTTAGACCCCAAATTATAACATGGAACAATTAGGTCAAAAACTCGACAACGTCTCCACAGGAGCACACTAAATCTATTGAGTCCCCTCACAGAACAAAACTGAAACCATCTTTTCAGTATGATTTATACTGTTTTTGGGGTTCCTTTCCTCCAGGCATGTTCAAGAATTTCCACTGCTGCTGTAGAAAGTTTTCTCTCATAGGCCTGTCCTGATACTACTGCAACAAAGCACATCAAGCCTCATGTAATGGATGCATTTCTGAGATATTGGCTGCAATAGTAAACGTGGGGGTTTGTGAATCAAGATTGGTTGTTTGAACACACATATCAGTAACACCATTGGGTACCAAGGTTGTGTGGGCCAGTTAGGGGCCACCAAAATACCTTCTGCTTGTCTTGTTTGAGTTTTTTTGCAAGCAACGGCGATAATACAAAAAGGGGAGGGAAAGGCATAAAAGACTCTGAACTCCAGTCAAGTGGAATGCATCAACAGCCATTGGACGCAGGATCAGGCGCCTAGCCAGTGGGGGCGCCAGACCTCTTTTTCTGGGGGGGGGGCAAACGGGGGAAAAGTGAAATCTTGGGGGGGGGGGGCAAAGTGAAATTCTGGGGGAAAATTGAAAAATTTGTGAATTTTTTTTCACCATTTTGGCCCAAAGAAATCGGCTGATTGTATGGCCCCAAATCACTGAATTTTGGCCCCAAATCCTTCATTTTTTCTTTCGAAACCGGGGGGGGGGGCATTAAACGGGGGGGGCCAAGAAAAAATTGGGGGGGGGAAAATTGCCCCCCCCCCACCCCCGCCCCCCTGGGGGCCGCCACTGCGGGCAGCCAAGATACATATTTTGGCAGCTGATTGTTTAATCGGGTTGCGAATAGTCCTATTTCAGGGTGCCCAAAATATTCCTGACTATCTTTTTTTTTTCGGAACAAAACCCCCCCCCAAACATTTATTGAGCCTCCATTCTGTCGATCCTTGAAGTTCTAGACCTTGAAATCAGCGATAGTATTGTGGCTTTCTTGCCAGGCAGGGTGTGCAGCGAAACCAAATTTTCTGATTCACACAGGCTTCCCCACATGGTATTTTACTAATCTATTACATCGCCGGATTTACTGCCTCCCATGTGATTTATATAAGCGACTGCTTTGTTTTGTCCCTAAATTTAGGCGGACATGCACATTTTTAATGTGGGAGCAGAATGACTGTAACCAGAGAAGATGAGAAAAAGGAAATGCGCTCATTTTTGCAATCCGATTACCCAGGATAACTCTCATTCATCAGCTCATTGTTAGGAACTTCAAGGGACACTCGATGGACTCTTTGAAGTTGTGTTCAACCGCCTCAATCTGACCGTTCGGGAATTTTCACAACAGGAAGTAATTGGCACACCTCCCACTAAATTAGCTTATTAATTTTCTCAGCTAACAGATCTCTCCTGGCAATGAACTCTGCGGTTGTTCTGACTGATTGTTATTTATTTTAATCTGTTGGCGAAATAATTGGAGGAAATCAGTGGCTTTTTTAAAAACGAAATAAACAGCAAAATCAACCCTTTTTCGGTAATTTAAAACTGGATTCAAGTTTTTGGGGTCAACAAAAGAGTTATTATTTAGTCCTAATTTAACAACAGACCGGTTTTTCCTGTGAAATTGATATGATGATAATTAGTACATGCATTTTTATACATCTCAACATAACTTTTTTTGTTGTCATAAATGTCCCAAGTGACCAAACTACTTTTGAAAATTGTGGGGCAAATGTTTATAACTGGATGCAAGGCGAGTACGTTTGCTGTACTGGTCACAACCATGTGTAAAGACCCTGTGCCAAAATACCACTGACAACTGGGTAAAATTGGAATGTTTTCTGTGATTTAATGACAGGGGTATGGTAATGTTCTCCAGCAAGTAGCGTAAGACTTTGGTCCAATCGATTGATTTAAGCCGATTGGACATGAATATGGCGGTTTAACATGTTCTCTTTTGAAGTATCAGTTCGAACATCTCCTTCTTCTCATCTTCTCGGTAAACCATAGAATGCTGCTGCCCCTTCAGAAGATTACTGTTATTTCATTAGCTGCGAAGGGCTTTCAGAGTGGTCCATCGGCCTCCAGTGTGTGCGTATGAAGGTTTGTAGCCCCCCATCCCATGCCACTAGCATCAGTTTGCAACTGACCATTTGGGTTTACTGAGTTTTAAGTCACTTTTAAAACTGGAATGTGTCACATTGTCCTATACCAGCCATTTGGAGTTTTCTACCTAGCATCTTCAGAGAGGGTCATGGACCTATCGTAATGCCGTTGTTGCATTTTAATTCCGAGTTTTGGTCTCTTTCTAAATACCTGTAATATAGAGGTGAGGTTCCGTACTGGACTGCCGGGAAAGCAGCGACAATTTTCCCCGAACCCTTGGCTACATGCCTAATACTATAGACTATGGGGGCGTGGACCAAAACCACTGTATAACAAATCTGTTGTCCCCATCGGGGCTAAGGGAAAACCAGTGTAAATTCCATAATAAATTATTAAATCACGATAACTGCCTGTGTCCCGCCATAAAGGCCTGGCACATTTCTTAAAAATAAATGAAAATTCACCTCAATTTCTGTTTTCCCATATCAGAGACCAATGGTATGTATAGACTTCAGCTAACCTGAGCTAAAGATATTAACAATGGGCCCCGTATGTGGGGCCATTGTTATAGCCATTGTTACCACCTCCCACATTCGGATTGAAGTGACAAATACCCGTCTCTCTCTCAATAATAATAACAGTGTACATTATAAGATAGGTCGTTGACACCAATATTTCTTCCTGAAAACGCGGCAAATTGAATAGACATGAAGTTAAGCAATAAGTTAACGGATTTTGGTTTCTGCACAAAGTTTTTAGGCGGTCCAAGCTTTCCCACAACAATTCTCTCATGATGTTTGTTCATGTTTCTTCCTTTTCAATAAATGAATAAACACATGGCCCAAGTTAATTGAAACAACGCACTATGCGAAGCTCAATGTTTATTATTTGTGAATGAGGTTAAGTATTTTTGTCCTGAAAAAGTACTGGAAAGCGGTAACAGCTGAAATCTATTCAGCTGCTCACACTATAACAATGGGCCTGCACCGCCCTATAAAGAGAATCGAAGTGTTTTGGCTACACGCATACCGGGCCGTGAGTGAATATCGTTAACCTCCATGTTTTGCTGAAGGCATGTGTACCACATATCAATGATATTGGGGCAAATGAAATTAAGTGACATGTTTTTCTTTTTCAGAAATGTGCCCATTTATTTGGTGGGAACAGACGATTCTATGATTTTAAAATAATTTATATGAATTTACACTTGGTTTTCCCCTAGGCCCCGCCGATTGGAGACAACAAAACAACTGCATAGAAGGACATGCCCATAGCCTACTAGTAATAGTTGGTTTATCTTCATTTGAAGTTCCTTACACAAAATGACATTTGTGTTTTTTTTTTTTTTACTTGAGGGTAATGTACGTCATATTTTTTGAATCAATTAAAATCCAAGAATTGTATGCTAACTGGAATGGAACTGATAATTTTTCTGGGGGACAATAAACCCATTGGCTTAGTAATTCAGTGGTAGCATAACGTATTTTTCCGCAGCTCCTTTTTGATTTTAGTCAGTAGAACCTTCAGTGCCTTACAGTTGAGTAATGGACACAATTTTTTGCTGAAATGATAGATTAGGGTGTATGAATAAGAATCTGCCGGTGCCACCTGGACATCCTGAGCATTTGAGAAATCCAAGATGGCGTCGCCATAAATGATATTATCTATTCAACCCTATATTATGTCAAACTATGGAGTTACTAGATATACTATTATATAGGATCCAAGAACAAGTGTCGGGCACTTGTAACATTAGTCAACTTCATTAAAATGGAATCCAAATCCAATAATTTTAAAATATGCCATATCACAGCAAATACCTGCGATTCCAATAGCGAGAAAGTCTTAGGTTTATGTTCTGACATATTAATGTATTCCTGGATCCTTTTAAAATGTAACATTGACGTCAATCAATAGGGCAACAAACGGGACCATCTTCAAAATACTTGGGCACAAATTTATAGGTATTAAGCCTTCAAACGGGAAATCAATTGTTGTAATGACATTAGAAATGTTCCTTTGATCCTGAACCAATGTACAACATACATTATTCAATTTGTTTTAAAAATGCGCCAAAATCGAAATATTATTGCACTCAATTTATAATTTGACACCATTTTGTTTATTTATCCGGATTACCTGGTATCCACTTTTGGTTATGATCATAGGTACATTTCTAATTGATTCATTGACACAATAATTTTCCTTGAGGTAATATTTAGACTTTGGTGTCAAGTATTTTTTTGAATATATTCACGTTTTTGGCTGCCATATTGATTGACGTCCTGTTACAACTTTAAAAAGTATCAGAATATATTTATTGTGTCTACAACATAATCGGAAGTTACTTTTCATGTTTATTTTTTAATCGCAGGTATTGCTGTTATATGGCATATTTTAAAATTATATATTGCTTCCATTTTTCATTTGAGTATTACTCAATGTTACAAGTGCCATGCATTTTGTTCATTGGTATCCTATAGTATATCTAGTAACTCCATAGTTGAATATAGGGTTGCAATAGATAATTATCATATATGGCGACGCCATCTGGATTTCTCAAAAGCTCAGGGATGCCAGGGGGTGGCACCCGGCAGATTCTTATATACATAACCCCCCTTATCTATCATTTTCAGCAGAAAAATTGTGTCCATATATCAATTTTTACGGTACAGGCCATAAGTTGGAACATGGCTACCTGACTATTTTTCGCTATGTGATTGAAATCATCGTAAGCCGAGTATACATTGTGACCACTATCCCTAAGCTTAGCGAAGGCTGGTTTCAAGATTTTTGTGAAAATTCTGGGTCCGACTAGACCATTTGTGTCAAAGCTTTGAATTGCCATAAATTTGCCCTTTCCAAAAAATTTTCTATGTTCCGTTGCCATAGGAACCGTAAATAGTATTGCCTCTCCGGAGGTCGATGGAGCGCCATAAAACAATTTTCCATTTACAAGTTGACACTTGTTTGGAAAGTGGTCCATTTGAAATGGTGGTGTTCCAAATTTTATTAAGTTCGAGATAAATCCCATATCAATCGAAATCCACCATCTTTCCTAGGTCTAATAAAAAATCGGCTATACATATGATTTCTTGTCAATATGAACTAGTTCAAATCACCTTTTCTGACTTAATTTTCCTTATTTCGCTAATTGCCGCAAATTCCTCTGAGAATTGCCAAGAGATGCCCCAAGACAAGAAACAAGACTATAGGGGCGAAGCATATGGCACCTGACCGCTGAGACCCGGTAGGTGAGTATCGCTTACCAAAACAAATTCTTCCTCTGAGAATTTGTGTGGAAACACTGGATTGTTTTTCTTTGGTGGATAGCATGTCTGTAGAAATCTCTATTTTGGTAGCCACTACGGCATCAAGTAATCAATTATCCTGAAGTTCATTCTTCCCAATTTTTTCTAATGGCTTCCAATCGTGCCTCCGATATGCATTTGAGAAACATTTGGTGTAAGACTCACTACCTGGTCCAGGTCAGGTGTCCCTATCTGTCTGCCCCTCTATCTTGTTTTTCTTGTCTTGTGGCATCTTCGTGGTTCGTTTTCTTTGGTAGCGGCCGTCTCAGTTGAGTCAGCCGCTGTCCTTGGCCTAAAAAAGGCCCAGAATCTCTATCTCTGGATGGTGCTCGTGGGTGTTGAAATTCTGGGTAGCCAACCTGCTTCGTTTCTCTCTGTAAGCGTTGGCCGCTGTCTAGTGTTAATTGTAAGGTTGGTAGCGACGTGTCGTTGGTGTTTGTTTCGTCAACCCCACAGCCCTCGTTTAGTCTTCTGCTCTTCTGTTAAGTCCTTCACTTGAGAACTCATGTTATCACCAAACCAACCATTTGGTTACGTGGTACGGAGGGGTTTGCAGAGATGGGTGTACTTTGAGTTCATTTCGGGCTTAAAGTTATCCTTACGAAGGCAGTTTCAGCTCGAATTTTTGCGTACAGGAGTGTGCAAACACATCCGGGTTGAGTCAGTGGTCATGGCACGTTACCACTGAGATCTATTTTTCTGGTAAAGTGCAGTTATGCCTCTCCGAGTGCTTCTCTGAATGCGTTGCAATTGTTAAATTTTTGATCTGGGTTTGTGCAGTGACACTGTCCCAAATAGCAGGTCTAACTCGTGGGACGTCGAGGATGTCGCAGTTGCTTGGGGCGAAGATATTTATCACCAGTTTCCTGCATGATCTTGGTTCTTCAAGTTTGTTCCCCATTAGGAACTTGTACACGATAATGTCCATTGGGAGAGCGTGGCCTAGCGGTTAGGGTTTCTTGCCCTCTGGCGCAATTTAAAGCCATCAAAATTCCGGGTTCGTATCCCGGTGGGGGTCTGGCACTTGCTAGGGATTTATTCGGGTACTATCAATTTTGGTTTTGGATCTGATACCAGCTATGATTAATACAGAATACCGCTCTCCTCCATGTTCACTGGAATGGGACAAATGGATCATAAAAGGCATCCCGTCCTTCGGAGGGGACGTAAATCTTCGGTCCCTTGTACAGATAGTCACAACTGTACATGTAACATCGCATCAGTGTCGACTAAGGTAGGGTGCAAAAAAACCCCTGACTGTTCTCCAATCCGCCCCAGCCTCAATAGCGGGCCATGTTTAGGAGCGTCCGTATCATGGATACACGCTGCCCTGGATCAGCACACTAGCTAAATAAATCCTGCACAACCACAATCCATTGTAAACCATGACTTTTGTATACATCAACCAAAGCTGATGGCAAGTTTTGTCACTACTTTTGGTTCAACGACTGTTTGGTTTTTGGCGTATTTGTTTGCAAAGCCAATCTCTGTGGCTTGTTGTGGCGAAGTGCATTGTCAGTTTTAGGCAGTTATTAGTGCCAGAGCTACTTGGCTGACCACTTGCTGTTGCTGTTTTATGATAGGATTGGTCATGGCCTCATCCTCAGATATCATAATATCGCCCAGCATGGCATTGTACACAGTGTGGAATAGCATCGGCTATGGGGACATCGGCATCTTCTTGATCCGAAATGGGAGTTTCAAACACGTCTACCAGCCGTGCTAGAAGGCCTTCAACCGTTCAAGGGCTCCTCATAGTCCTCTGTAATTTTATTGGTCTTAGTTTCCGCTTTCCCAACCGGTTTTAGGCGGTGCGGCTTTGGTTTTCTCCGCAGGTCACTGCCGGCGTTTCGATTAGAGTTTCGACGGGCGGTTTCTTAATTCCTGCTCAGAGGCAGTTTACCGTCCTTATTTTTGGGCCGGACGTGCTTCTTGGCGATTTCTCTGGTTCTTAGAACCTCTCATCGTACTAAACGCAGTCAGTTTCAAGTACGGAAAGTTAAAGAATATATTCCTGTCAAGGATATAACGCTATTTTGAAAATCCACGCAATTATTCGTGAAATTTCTTGGCGATTGCCGTGAAGTGTTACATTCAAATGGCTGCTATCGAATAGACGCAGTTTTGCACGATCCCCGAAATGCATCTCATTCGTGGCCCATTTCGCATCCGGAACCTGTACCAGAGGTCAATGTTTACAAAAACATTGTTGTTCGTTCGCGGTCGCCGAGATTCCTGAGATTTGGCCCGAAGATCAGCTCCAGGAGCAGATAGGTCCTATATTCAACTCGTCTCTAGGGGCGCTTTCATTCATTATGTGTGCGCTTATTCCGTCATGTTATATTGAAGTATTACAAAGAACGACTTTCTGCCGGCTCTGATTGCGGTGGCTTGTGTCTGTGGGCGCTCGTCCTTGGTTATTTAAAGGTCGGTGGGTTCGACCCACTCCAGGAACAAAATTTAGTTTATGATTTTTGTTTATTTGTATTTTAGAGTTTGGAGATTGAGTTTGAGTGGGATTGAAGTAGAAAAATATTGAATAGTTGCCTATTAGATAATAAGACTGGTCATTAGGTCCTGAGCATGATTTCGGCCACATCTCCGACGTGCCGTCGCCGGAACAGTGCTAAAATTACCATACAAAAGTACCTTTTCAAACGTGAAGTGTAACTTACAAAAATGTATAAGATATCTGGAACAAAAACAATCGGAGGCACTGGTGTTGAACTTCACGACAAAACGTGATATTTTCGATCGTAAGGACTGGTGTCCCTACTTGCACTGACGGACGATTACACAACTAACATTGTGCAACGTCCAGATAGGGTAAGTTTTTGGTATTGTCCGTACGCTCCTAACCGTTGTTTTTAGCCGACTTTAGTATTAGTTATAGTTTATAGGATCTTCTCACTTTTACAACAGTGCACTCATGCAGACTGATGGTGCGTCAATGGAATTATAAGGCAAAAGCAACAGTTACATGTCCACAGAATTACCATTCAAAAAACCCACAATAAGCCTACTACAAATCCCTTTATTCAGCAGTTTTCAAGCTGAAACGCAGTAACCAAAATGGTGTTTAGTTAATGGACACTGAGAAAATAGCGTACAAATACTAAACACAAGTGAAAGCCGACTTGAGGCTGGTAAAGTTCCCGGATGGAAATGGGCACCGAATGAGACGCATTTCGGTGATCGTGTCAATGGTCTATTGTCCATAATGTGCTAACGGGATCGTTCCGTAATATCTCGCGAGATTACGAAATAAAATAGGTCGACAGGTCAATAGAATCCAATGCCTGGCTAATACTGTGTTATTTTGATCGCCATTTTGGTTAAAACCAAACACTTAGATCCGCTATTTCATTCCTTATGAGGCTGAACCAACAAACTGAACCACGTTTTTTACAGAATTGGGAGCAACTTTTAATTTTTGGACCCTGTCACAACAGTGGCGGCGGCGGGGGGGGGGGGACTTCGGGGGGGGGGGGGGGGGGGGGGGGGGGGGGGGGGGGGGGGGGTGGGGGGGGGGGGGGGGGGGGGGTGGGGTTGAGCCCCAATTTTTTTCTTTCCCCCGTTGTTTCCCCCCCCCCCTCCGGCCGCAGAAAAATGAGCGTTTTTGGCCAAATTCGGCGATTTGGGGGGGGGCCACAAATCACCCAATTTTGGAAAATGAGGGATTTGGGGCCAAATATGGTTTTAAAAATCTCCAAATATTTGATACTATCCCCCCAGGATTTAACTTTTGGCCCACCCGGCCGGGCCCCCAAATTTCATTTGGCCCCGCGTTTGCCCCCTCCCCCCCCCGAGAAAAAGAAGTCTGGCGCCGCCACTGTGTACACAGTAACATCATCACCAAAAATTTCACTTTTTCAACCATTTTTAAAAACGGTTTTTACTCATAATTCCAAATATAAGCCATAGGTACTATAAACCATATACTTTGCTGGAATCCTTGTAACACAGACACACACATGGTGTGCTTTTCACACCATCGGAGACATTTTAATTTGTTTACGCCCTGTGTAACCGCGAGGGTCGTTAAAGAGTGTGGCAAAGTGCTTCCTTTAAATTTTTTGGATTATCAATGCATAAAGTGCACGTCAGATCTGTACACTACAGTCTCCCCACGATGCAAGGCCTCGGCGTTGTGAAGAACGTACCATTGTTCAAATTCTCTCATGAATTGTCTGCCAGTTCAAATATCTGCACGCCAATGGCGAAACGGTACAAATAAAGAAGTGAATTGAGGTGTTATCATCCGGAGACCACGGACACAAGCGTGTCTATATGCATGTAATTCCTGAGGACACACCCTATACGCATCTTTCATTCAATCCAGAGCGCATCGGGCTTTGGGGTTTCCGTACCCTGACCGATCTGGCACACTTTTCTTCTGACACACTAATTAATTCGGAACCTTAACGAATAAGACAGGTGCTTTATTCCTCAAAGGTTTCCGAATTCATAGTTTGTCAGAAAAAAAAGTGATGGGCCAGGAACGGAAATGACCTCACCTCTGCATATTTAAAACCCTTGTAAAACAATTTTTTTAAAATTACTGTGTAATTTAAGGCCTTCATAAATTAATGTGGTATTCAATGTTTAATACAGAAAGATTAAGATATGTATAACACCATCTAAACCTATAGTACATTTTCGTATCTGAAATATAGTTTCCATCTCAGATCTCAGAACAGCAGACTATGGTAATTTTATGATCAATTGATGAGCCCAGCCCAAAAATCGGCAAACAAACACCTGTCCGATCAAATGTGAGCAGTGGTATGTGAGTACTGACCATGTGCTTTTAAAAAAACATTTAAAAAGCATGCCAAGATGCACAATGAATTGCGAGTGATGTGTTTATGACGTCTTGGAGGCGTCAAAGTTAAGAAATACCTTTTCAAAAACACAAATATGACCTTGTGCACAAGTGATCTGAGATTTTATACAATCTAACAGATTTTAATGATTTTGTAATGGGTTTCAAGCTAATTTGGTATGTTCCCAAACCATTATACAATACAATCAAAATTACACAATTTACAGCAACTTATTTTATACTTTATTGTCCTCAAGAATTTCCAGTAATGTCCACATGAAGCGTTGCATTCACGATGATACAGTGATATGCCTCCACAGCGAAGACTTCAAAAATGACTGGCATGCCAAGTCCACGCTTATAAATCTCATGTAATATTCCTTGGAATCGTCGCAAGATCCATGAGATAACTTTTGTCCAGCAGTTTCAAGACGCCAAGGTTACATAGTCCCTCGACGGCAATAATAATCCACCTAATCAGTCCAAGATTAATCCACGATTTTTCTACTCTTGTCCACAATTGGAAGCCTATTTTTGATTCCCAGACTTTCGGCTTCAAAGCGACAGTAAATACTTAACGCACTCTGCTCACAAATTGAATGACATATATAATAAATCCTGGCACTGTGTGGAGCATTAATCTACCATTTATTGTAGATAAAACCTACTAAACCAGACTGTAAATGCTGATTGCAACTGCTGAACGGCCGGGCCTTAACTCAAATCTCAAATATATACTGACTTCACAGAGTCGCATCTAAAAATAGACATTACACACAATCATCAATAAACATACCTGAATCACATCACTTTCCCATATTTAACTCTATGGGAAATTCCCTGATCTTACAATGTTTTTGATCTCAAAACAGAAACAATTTCTAAGTTAGCATCCCTTGGGGAATTCCCCACTTCCCCTATTTTGCAATCTAAACAGGTGCACTTAGCAAAAACAACTAGGGGGTATTCCCCTTTTCTCTCTTTTATAGTAAACAAGTAACGTTTCCCCCGTGAGAAATCTCTTCTCAAATAAATTGATAATAATATTGTTTTCAAAGTTAATCAAAAATGGAGCCATATAACAGATGTCACTGCACCACTAGCCTGGAAAACCTAAAATTGCACTTCTATTAAATTTTACCCAATGAAAAACATACAAATTGTTTGCAAATGAGTGGTGAAAATGAATGTATTATTGATTTTTACTTGACTTTTTTCGCAAAATTTTCCACAATTTTACCCTTTGAAGGTTCGCATGTAACAAATTGCCTTTTTGTTTTTGGCCTAATGTTAGGGATATTCGTTAGGTGTATGGCCATAAATAAAAATAATTGTTTTTCCTGTATAATTTACAGGGGGTACATATCCACTCTTTCTGAATTCACCGATTTAATACACACAAAACCTATACCTTGCTTTTCTCCCGTTAATACATCGCAAGGCCGAATATTTTGCAATCACATACGCCATGAAAAAAAAATTTTGGAACGGTATTATAAAATGAGTATTACCAACACTTGCTTGTTATTATCTTGCTGCGTCATAAAAATGAAATCGATCTCCGATTCCCCAACATTTCCCTGGAGGTTAATATACAACACTTTATAAATTGTTTTTGTTAAGCAATGCACATAACCTTTTCATATCATTCATGGTTGTTTGTAACTTGTCAGGTTCTACATTTTCACGGGGTGGATCTTTATAAATCAATCAATCTTATGTTTCTAGGAACACCCATGTTATAGCATGTTTTTTTGTTTAAGCAATGCACATCACCTTTTCTGCATCCCTGGTTTGTTGTAACTTGCAGGTTTAAATTTTTTCCAACGTGATCTTATAAAAACAATCAATCTTAGATGTTTCTAAGGATATAAGGGTCTAAGGATGTCCTGATAAAAAGGCGCCTGGTACTATTTCCGCCGCACGTTCGGCATCACAGTGACCAAACTTTAATCCCCCCCATGACAAAACAACGAGTCTCGGAAAAACCCCCAGCAGCCGACAACATCCCGCTGAGCTATTGTTTTGAGTGTCAGTTGTTCAAATAAGAGTCTCTTCAACAGACTTTTAGTAGGCGTCCCTGTGGACATTTTGATATTCGGGTTTCATTAATAGGTTTAAAACAAAAATATTGTGAACCGTTTAGCATTTTTTCTGTTGAGCGGTTTCGGGTGGTATCCAAGGGACCATTTCAGACAAAAAATTCTGACACGTTCCTCGATTTTTCTTTGAGAAAATGCGAAGTAAATGTCCGTGTTTGAAATGTGCAGTGCGTGACCTGATGTTTGGTGTAATCCCTGCACATCGAGAGTTTGCTGGCTTCTGTGGGAAAAACCTAACTCTTTGTTTAATAGCAGTCAGATTAAGATTGGAGAGCTTCACAATCAACTGAATGACCAACCTGATCAGTACCGCGGACGATTTGTTTGGAAGTAGCTAGGACGAAAAGCACTGTGGATGACCAATGGGATTCTTGGCCTTTAGTGTAAAATAAGGGGGTTTGAAACCTGCAGATTTAGCACGAGAAGGACGGAAAGTCCAGGGAAGTTAACAAGACCTTAACAGGCCACAAAGAAGCAGGCCAAAGAGAAATGGATTAACAACCAGTGTGAGGTGATTAACAGAAACATAGAAAGTGGCACCCACACCAAAATCGTTCAAAGTGATAAAGATCCTGACAAGACAAAAAATCTGTCAAGGTATTGAGACAGCTATTGAAGACAAAGTTGGCAACCTGCCAACTGAACGAAATGAAGCTGCATAGCGCTGGACAAGAATGTTGTGTAGAGCTGTACAACTGCCAGATTTCTTGCAGATCCAAGGCTATGGCCTGGGAAGCTGAAGATACACCTTTCTTACTTTTGACTTAAGTGCATAGGACGGGGTGTCCGCTTTGCTCTTTCATGAGTAATTCTCCTCATTACTGGTCTCCCTTTGCAATAGATTCGGCATTTTTGAGGTCCAAGCCTGTGTCCTTGGGGATCTGGTCCTTCCTCTTGCTGGTGGGCGACCTGGCTTCCTACGCCTGTTGAAGTCTTGCGTATAGGCTTGGTATTGTAATCTGTGTTCCGGCAGCCGACGACATGTCCAAACCCACTTCAGCCGTCTCCTGGTGACTGCATGCCGTGATTGGTGGGCATGTGTGATTCAGGCTCTTTCAATTTCATCATTTCTAAATTTTGTTCAGAGTTCCCTCCTAGGATGGACCGGATACATCTCCATCTCAAAGCTTTATCTAGCTTTGGGCAGTCTGCCTTGCGCATACCCAGGACTCTGCTCCATAGGTGGGAATGGGGGATTATAAGACTGGTATATTCTGACTTTGAGCGATCTTGTGATGTCCATGATTGCTCCAGATGGAGTCCGAGTCTACCGATTCGGGCCCATGGCTTGGCCATTCTTGTACCCTCTTGAAATGTCCTCCTTACCGAATGGCACATCAGATAGGGTGTCTGGTTAGGGTGATGTCTCTTGGTTCATCGGACATGATCTTGCATTTAGTTGGGTTGATCTTCATTCCCCATTGCGCAGCTTTTTCCAGTTCTTTCTGTGGATAGCTGAAACTTTTCAAAGCCATTTCCAGCAGGTTGTGTCATCGCATAACGAGTTGTTGATTTTCACTCGCCCATTTGGTATTCCGGAGCCCAGGTTTTGAACTCCTCTCCTTACAAATTCTAAGAGAGATGAGAGGCATGGAGATAGAAGGCATCCTGTCTCCCAACCAACTACGACTTCGAACCAGTCAGTGATTTTTCCATTCACCACTACGAGCATATGGTTTGCTCATACATCTTTTTCATTAGGTCTACCAGTTTGCTGTCTACCAATTGAACTTCAAGCATTTCCAAGTGCCTCTCTCCAAATGGTATCAAAGCTGCTTTAAAATCTACAAAGTTCCAGTGTATAGGAATGCGTCTTTCTTTGGCCTTCTCTAGCCCTTGGCGAACATAAATACCGCATCAGTAGTACCTCTAGAGCTTCTAAATCCACATTGCTCCTCTCCAAGGGTAAGTTCATGCTATGGTGTCCTGGCCTCCGGTGGTCAGATCATTCGCTCAGGCGAGGTGTGAGAGTAATTGCTCTAGTAGGGGGGTGGGTGGGTGGGGTCGGGTGGATCTATTTTCTTCTCACCTTTCGTGTATACTGGGGTGGAGCTGATCCGGCCGGCTTGCCCAGTCTTCTTGAATTTCCCCTTCTACCCAGGAGTTGATTATTTTCCAACAGTAGCTTCTCATAGCCTGGGGCATAGCCCTTCCAACTCAGTGTCTTTTAATTGGAGGAGTGGTCCAAAGGCACCACCTATCTTTTGCACAGAATTCTGCTGCAATTGTGTGGTCGCTGAAATCGCCTGACGTCATACTTCTTGGTACCGGTTGTTAATACGTTTGTTTTGGTAGTATAAATTTCACCTTACCAGCACCAGTTGTGGGTCTTACCGACATCGGCTGAGCAGTAGAATCTGCAGTTTTGAAAGGTGTCAAGTTGTCAGGTTGAGTACTGATGAAGGTATCAATCATGTTTTCTATAATGCCCACATGGAGATGTCCATTTTGCCTTTCTACACTCCTTGTGTTGGAAGTAGGTATTGCATACACAACCAGTTTGCGGAGTGCACAGAATTCCAGAGCTTTTCTCCTCTGTCTTTTATTTTTCCACGTCCATATCACCTAGAATGGTGGGTGTCTATTCCTGGTAATCTGTCCCTAGTTTGGCATTGAAATCCCCCATCAGGATGAGTGCTTTTCGTTCTTAGGGATTCTCTGTATGGTGGAAGCTTAGGTTGTCATAGAACTTGTCGCTCTCTGTCTCACTGGTGTTCCATATGTGGGGGTGATAGACCTGGAGATTTTACTATGCCTTCCTTATTATTAAATTTGGCTGTGGATAATTCTTGTGAGACTGCTTTCATCATAGCTTGAAAAACACGGGAGAAGCTTTTGGATATCATGATCCCTACTACTCCACATCAATCTCGGCAATGGCCCGTCAACTCTGCTAGACAGTAGTGGTAAATTCCTCTTTATTTATGAGGGTATCTTTTCCATTCAGTGTGTTTCACATAGACGCAGGATGTCTATAGAAAACCTCTCTGCTTCCTCCAATGAGAAATTTCCCATGACCAGTCCCTTTGCAGTGTTTCTCACGTTCCAATACCAATTTTATGGCTGCTGGAGCTTCCCTTTCCCTTGGGGCTTTGCTCTCCAGTATCTTTCGTCAGAATTCCTGCTTACTTACATTAATTTTGTTGTCGGTGGTTGGTGTTTTGGTCGACTTTTGGCTACTTTACGGCGTTGATTTTTTGTATTTTCCTCCCCTACCCCTCCCTCCGCTGTCCCTTCCATTCTTCTTAAAGGTCTCCTTCTGGGATTATTCTTCTGGTACCTGTGGGGGTAGCAACCAATCATCCGGCAGATTCTTATCAACCCCCGGCCACTCTGTTGCCACGGAGCAGCCAGCCAACCGGACTCGTTGGCCTTCACTGTGGGGGGGTCCACTTTCATTTTTGAGTGTTTTAATAAACATATGAATTTTTTTTAAAAAAAAAAAAAAAAAAAACTGATTTTGGCTCTACTTGTACTTGCGCACACGGGTCAATGATTTCCCAGTCGGGTGAAATGTTGTCATTACTGAAACTTACAAAGGGGGTTAGGTCCACCAGCCCTTAGCACAATTGGCACTTTTTTTGAAGGGCGACCCCAATTTTTCAAAATTGGAGATTTTTACAAGGTTGCATTGGTAACTGCTAGTCAAACCGCTTGCCCTGGGGTCGAGGACGGTGCCGCTTGCCCTTGCTGCTCGTGTGCGAGTGTGTGCCCTTTGTGTGTGTGTGTGTGGGGGGGGGGGGTGGTGTCGGCCCGTGCCCGGAGCTTGGCCGCGTTGATGCCTCCTGCCGGCTTGTCGCGGGATTCCTCGTCCGGTACACCGGCGGAAGGCTTGTACATCCTGGCGGGGTGCCACCAGACGTCCGTCGTGGCGTGGCGAGTCGTGGCGGGGTCGTTGCTGCCGGTATCCAGTGTGGGTCACCCTGTTCTGGACGGATGCCTGCTGCAGGCCGTCCTTGGATCGGAGAGAGTTTGCTTAGGCGAAGTCCGGCCTCGATGGCAGTCTCTGGGGTGGTGGGAGGTCGCCTTTGGAAGGGGGACTTTGCATCAACCATAGTGATCATCTGTCGGTGTTTGGGCCTGGTGGGCATCGTGCCGCCTGGGGCTGGCTCTCGTGGGCTGGATGGCGGTCCTCAGTGGAGTTGTGAGAACCAGAACTGGCCCATCTAAAGTTTCCTTGCAAGTGGGGCTATCTGGAAGCCGACCAGGATACTACCTGTGTTGTGGGACAGCACCACAGGCAATGAGCACTCTCTTGGTCGGCCCACTGCTGGGGCAACGGTGCACAAACAGGGACCTTGCGGGATTCGGTGTGGCGGCCGTCGTTGTGCCCATCTCTCTGGCGTGGGGGGTCATGTTTTGAGAACCACAAGTGTTTGGACACGATAAGAAGTAAGCTATACCTGTAATGGTTTCAGCCTCGAAAATGTCTATGTGTCACAAACGAAGTAATTTTGTACTAAATATATTATTATCGGGGTATCCCGATAATATTAAACGCTGCTGCTGAACGGCCTCCATGTGAAATAGCCAGGAATTGCGCCGTGTACGTTTCTACGCTCATCCATTAGTTGTTTGAAGAGTGGTGGGCTAAGTCAAGTTAGAGGTTATTTTTACGAGGGTGGCACTTATTCATCATGGACGTGGACATAAACGTAGCATTTCCAGGCGCTGTCCGTTAATCTCAATCTGGGATCACCATTCTAATTACAAAAGGCGCTATTTTGTTGATACTACGCATTTTTTAGCATTCTGCTCGTTGGCAGATATAGTTTCCAAGACAATTACCTCAACGTAGGACTGTGGCAAAAATCTCAAATTTGAAAATTTGGGGCGCTCTTTATTCAAAAAATTTGCGCAATATTGCTTTAAGCATAATACGATTAAGGCCACCATGAGTTGGGTGACATAAATACCTATGGACCTAATTAACTCAATAAAGTAGTTAAAGAAAGAGGAGAAGGAGTGAGTCAGCAGTACAGTTTGGCACACGGCACACTGTTTTAATCAAGACAAAAGAGATTTGGAGGATGCTGTCCTCCATTGTCGACGATAGACACAAGGCGAGTAAACTGATTCTTCCATTCTGAAGAGCCGAGTAGAAGCCAGTAAAAAGAGCCTAATTGTGTAACAATCTCGCAGACGTGATACCCCCCTTGAGACTGCTTAAACATGGTGGATGAGACAAACCGTTGCTGTCTCTATACCAAGTTGTGGCATGAATGACATCTTTCTTGCCATCAGCGTGAACTAAGTCTACTGGTTTCCCCAATACGCCAAAGGGGCAACTTGAAGCTGTGCAACATTGTACAATCAGCTCAATCAACCATCCATCGCATCATTTAAACAGACTCCATCCCCAGGTCAAGGTTAATTTGGACTTTTTGTTTTTTGTGACAGCTATAGCTCTTCCAATAAAGCTGATATACGTATAAGATTGTACACAAGGGTAGTATTCGAGATAAGCTTTCACCAGCCCAAATTTGGAAGTTATATCACTTTTACTTTTTGACTTATGGGCCCCCAAAGTATGGT
Source organism: Ophioderma brevispina (assembly GCA_023653785.1). Lineage (NCBI taxonomy): Eukaryota > Metazoa > Echinodermata > Ophiuroidea > Amphilepidida > Ophiodermatidae > Ophioderma > Ophioderma brevispina. The sequence continues at coordinate 33,278 of JAMKCH010015746.1, forward strand.
CCAAGTGGCTTTTGAGCTATTTTGACCCCTTGTAACTTTTAACTGGAGCAAGGTGCATTTTTTCTGATCACATATTTGCAATCTGCAGCAAAAGTTAATCCAGAATGCCAAGTTTGAAGTATCTAAGGGGTGTAGTTCTTTACTTATGGCACTCTGAATATTGAATTTTACATCGGTATACATGTTTTTGAGGTGACCCCCCTCAAATTTAAAATTGCTGTAGCGTGAAAACGAAAAGAGGTACAGAGCTCAAATTTTTCAGGATTTTAGTTTCTCATGAACATCTTTCAATACACCAAAAAAGAAAGAAATCCACGAGGTGATGGTGTACTCGTTTTGTTGAATTGGCATGGAATGACCCTGTTACAAAAATTGTGAAATTTCTAATTTTGTATAGGAGCAAATACGAAATTCAGCCTATGTTTTCTATTGAAATATAATTATATACAAATTACCTTTTCTTTTCATTTTATGTTCTTTCTGCAGCCAAATAAAAGGTAGGGAATCTATTGAGTGTCTATTCTATATGAAATCACTAAATATCACAGAAAATATAGATGGCTTGAAATCTCTCGTTGCACCTTTAATGGTGTCGAAGGCTTTAGATAAATTGAGGAAGATACCAATGGTATGATAGTTGAGAGCAAGGGAAGAAGAGATGTTATTATAGATATCCAGAAAAGCAAGGTCAATGGAGTATAGTTTGCGAAAGCCATATTGGTTATCATGGAGAATGCGGAAGCGGGTGAGAAAAATATGCCGTTCATGAATTTTGGAAAAGCATGGAAGAAGAGATATAGGGCTGGAGAAGACATGTAGATCATCCTTTTTGACGACAGGAATGACCTTCGCAACCTTGAGAGCCGAAGGGAAGATGCCACTTGACAAAGAAAAGTTGAAGTTATAGGTAAGGGGTTTTGAGATAAAGGGCTGACACGCTTTACGATCGAGGGGCTAACATCGTCTGAGTCTGCGCCTTTGCCATTTTGAAATTCTTGACGATTTTCGTCAACATGGTCAATGGGATTGAAGAAGATGGAGTTGGGACGGGGGATCACCAAGGAAGTCATAAAATAAAGAATACTTGATCTTAGAGGCAAGTTCAGAACCAATATTGGCGAAGAAGACGTTGAGCTTGTTGGAGATAAGTCCTGGGTTAGAAATCTTCGTAGAACCGCCCAGAAAACAGGAGTTGTTTGCCGATGGTATTGTGATTGTTTGCCATCTAGTGTTTTTGTTATATTTGTAAATTAATGTTAAAATAATTTTTTTTACCTGAAGTCTTAAACTAATAATATTACATAGTTAATTTTGTTTATATCCTTGGAAATTTTTATGAATTTGATTTAGAGTTTTTTTTCTAGTTTTGATTATTCTCACAGTATCCAAGGTTTATTATCTTTACGTTTGTTTAATTTCTTTTTGATTTTAATAAAATGCTTATCATAAAGGACAGTGAATTTATTTATGAAAATGTCATGATTTATCAGCAGGAGTAAGAAGACATCATTAGAAGCGTGTCCAGACACCAACTCCGGGGAACTGAGCGACTGAAATGTGTTCAAAATGGGCTGATTTTTCACGTTTTCTCCGAAAACCCGGGGGGGGGGGCTTGAGCATGATCTTCCTAATTGGTTTGGATTAATTCAGTTTTGAATGAAGTAATCGTAGCGTTGTTTATTTATCTTTTACTGTAATATTTATATTTAGAATTTGTTGATCTGTTATTATCTACGTCATTTATAATGCGAAATACTGGAAAATGGTCAGTTATGTCGTTATAAGATACCTGGTGTAATTTTGTGATTTAGTATATATAGTGATGTCAATGAGGGATGTCCGAGTTGTGTCGCGAGTAAGTTTATCAATAAAGTGGATAAAAGGATGCCGAGTACATGGTATTAAGAAATCATTTGAATTAGAGTGAGTTTATGTGAGGAAATTAATTTTGAAATCGCCACAATCAATCAAGTTAATTGTGCTGGATAAATTGGCGGTGAATGGTTGAGAGTTGGGGACATCTGTCAGGGGTCCTGCAGATGACGCCGCGCCAATGATGATATTTTTAGGTTGGCTTTCAATCTCAACATCGCTATTGAGTCGTCGCTATTACTTGGGTTTAAATCATGACGGATTTTAAAATTAATATAATCTAACGTCTATAGCAACGAGCAATGGAATAACCATCAATGTTATTTAGAGAAGGTAGTCTGTTAAGCTATCAATATTTTTATTTAGACTACAGGAATTGAAATGAATTAGGCCAAGGTTGGAACTATTTAAGTGTTTGGTTAATGAAAGTATCGCTACAGTGGTAATTACATTTATCGTCACTGATCGTTGTTATTAATTACCTCATGATTCAAAATAGAGGTTTTATCGTCAGTATCGTTAAATGGATTTATTGTAAATCATCAATAGAAATTTTATGATTATTGTAAAATTGTTTTAGTTATGTTTAAATTCATCTTCGTCAATTAGGCTATGTGATTAAATGGCAGGAGTGACCCGTTACTATGTTTGCAATACCAAGTTTCGGTGATGGAAAGATTGGCACCATCAGAATGATTAAAGCTCAACAAAATATCTTCAAGGTCACAATAGGGGTAAAATTTCAAATTCATTTGATTGTTTTAAAAAATGTGTCAGTGTCTAATGGTACATAATAACTCATAAGTTAGATACATTGCCTTTGACATTTTGTTATTTAATTAGAATGCAAATTATGGCCGGGCTGTATTGGGCCCACGGGAGGTACAAGCCGAAAATCGGTAAGTCGCATATCATGCATACTTTCAAACACAGATTCAGCATTCTCTTTGTGCATTGCGCCATGAGCGCCATCGTTTTGGCGGATTTGTGCGCTATATAAATCTCCATTGTTATTATTATTATTCATTTTCTTATTGATTGTGATGCCCGAAAGACCAGTTTTACAAGTTCGAAACATTTTGTAAATTTTACTCCAGCCAGGGCGACCTTGAACTGATAGAATCACATTGTCTCAAAACTGTAAGTCATAGATAGGGAAATCTATACTTCTAATGCTTAGCAATAGCGGAATAAAATGGTATATAAATACAAATTTCCGCCTTATTCTACACCTTTCATCATACAGATTTTCTTAGATTTTTACTATGTTATCAAATACTACCAAAGGCAGTAATAAAACCATTTGTTGGGATTATTTTCGGGTCAAAACAAATTCCCCGTCTATATGTATGTGTTGTACCTACCAATTAGGATTCACTAAAAACAGTTTGTCCCTCATGCTTACATGATTTGAATCTCAGCGGAAAGGCGCAATGCATGGGTAGTTTTGATCACGTTTTCTTCCAAATCATTAACAATGGCCCCAAGCACAAGGTACTTTCATTGCTTTAATTTGATAATTCAAAAAGCTGCGGACAGATTTCTTACGTATTTTTAACGAACACGAACAAGCTTTCTTACGATGGTAAAATGATTTGTCTTATGTCTTTTGGTACGTACTGTACATTTGACATGATTTCCGTGGTAAAAATCCCGACTTTATTGTTGAAATTTTCGTGTTGGAAAAAAGCTGGAGCACAAACTGAAAAATTTTCAATTAAGTGTCATGGACATCTAAATGTGGGTGACCCGGTTTTTCATGTTTTCTCCCTCACGTGAATCATAAAGACAACTGATTACAAATTTTGATTTAAATTGGTCTAACAGTTTCGATAGTAGAAGCTAAAATATGTACTAAAATTGAGATGTTTCTGTTCATAAGATTAAACGGAAAACAATACCACAGGGCGTTAAAATTCACGGGGGGGGGGGGGGGGGGAAGGGGTAACAAGAAAAACATGAACTTTCTTCTGATACCAAAATCAGTGGGATAAGGTTGTCGATCGGGTATATCCGCCTTTCATGAAATAAAAAAGTTAATAAAAATACATCGCGGACCACTAGTTTTGCCTGCCGTCGCGGTTTGTGAATGATAGACCTCATATGACCTTTGATCTTGATGTGACCTTTGACCTCATAAATGAGGGTTTCTTTGTAATATTCATAAACCAAGTTTGGTTCCAATTTTTGGTTCCAATCTTACAACTTGACCTCACATGAACTTTGACCTTGGTTTGTGGCCTTTGACCTCATCAACAAATGAGAGATCCAATGTTGCACTTATGACTCAAGTTTGGTTGAAATCCATCGAAGTATGTGGATATTACAGGCCAATGTTAATCCTTTTTCACAACAGACAACAACATCAACAGACAACAGTGGAAAAAGCGATCCCTATACTGTGTCTTGCCTTTATTTTTACACAAAAATAAAAATACAGCAAGTAAACTTGCGTCATCCCCCTGGCAAGATGGCAGTCTGAAACATGACCTCAGATGACCTTTGACCTTGGTCCATGACCTTTAACATCATCCACACATGAAGGAACCCCTATTGCACCTTAACCCAAGTCTGATATAAAATTGGATCGATTAAGCCAAATTAATTGGTCGAGCTATGAGTTGCAAAAATATTGGGCAAGACGCAGTCGAGCCCAATATTTTAAAACTCATAGCGAGACCAATTAATATTGGGCGCAAATCATCCAATTTTATCATTATCATGTTTTGGATCCGATATTTTCACACACTTGGACTCTTCAAAACATGATAATGTAAACAATGCGTTGGTGTTCCGCCCACATTTAATTGGTCGAGCTATGAGTTGCAAAAATATTGGGCGAGACGCAGTCGAGCCCAATATTTTAAAACTCATAGCGAGACCAATAAATGTTGGGTGCAAATCATCCAATTTTATCATTATCATGTTTTGGATCCGATATTTTCACACACTTGGACTCTTCAAAACATGATAATGGTTTAAATCGGACTTAAACTTTCGAAGGAGACGCGAAAAACGAAAACAACCAAAACCTAACCAAACTGGAACACGCACATACATACACATACATACATACGGACATTCGCACCCTCGCAATATCCCCCTCTGCTTTTCAAGCCAGGGGGATAAAAACATGGTCAGCTTCCATTTCTTGATCTCAGTCGCCTTTGAAAAACAGCTTCAACCAGGTACATTAGAATCTCAGATATTCAGCTGTGGTTTTCCTTCTTAATATTTATTAAATGTGGAAGAAATTTTTTGAGAAATTTCTGTTGTCGAAATCCAAGTGACATTTTATCGGAAAAGTTTTGGATATGATAACCCAGGGATAACTCAAACTGGGAAAATATGATTGACATGAAAAAAGTAAGTTGAATCTATCGCCCTCAGGGATTCTCCTGTTTTAATCGCACAATTGAATGCATTTGAAAGTCTCTAATCATTGGATTATCATAATTGAGGGAGCAACCTGGAAACGCTCACTGAATGCAGCGGCCGATGCATGACACGATTTTGACTGATTCTGGCAAAATAGGGCTGAATTCCTTAATAGGTTTATTTCCTTAGGTTACAAGCCGTTTTGATATATATTCCCGTTTTAGTATGCGACTTTGTATTTCAACGGAATATAGTGTAGTTGTCCATGTGTTTAAATATTTAAACAAGTCTGTTAAAATGTTTAAACAAACTTGTAAAAATATTTCAACAACTGTGGAACTTGAACAACCACTGTTGTTTAAAGTTTTAAAAAACTTTTTTAAACAGCGTTTTTGCGGTGAATGGTCTGGTAAGGACTGGGATACTAGTAGGGTCTGTAATCCCTACATGTTGAGCATAGTCAGAACAACAGGAACAACTTGGGGGGGGGGGTAGTGTCATTTATGGCTCAGGTGGTAATCCTTTTAAAACCTCATCGGTTTTGACCTATTTGTCAAGCTCATTGCCATCGTCATTTTAAAGTCCAATCTATTTTGGGAGGGGGTGAGCAGGGATTCCCTTCACCTCTCCTGATGCCAACACTAGACATTTTTTTACTTCAAAGGTAACATTTTCTATGTAATCAAATTACACTTTGACCAATGACAAAGGTGGTTGGCTTCATAAACCCATTTTACATCTGTTTCAGCCTATTAGGTTTTCATACTACCTGGGTATCTACTAATGTGCGTAATCATTCAAAGTGAGATCATACACGGATAAATGGACTATTCCGTTCAAAACAAAGGCACACACCAAGATGGAATTATACCCATATAGTTTGCAACACATGCAGAGAACTTCGTTGATATTTTATAAAAAAATTCTAACAGCATTGGAAAACTATAACGGTCTGCTCCAAAAATGAAAAAGCACAATCTCCAAGTTTATTTCAATTTTATTGGAATAAGCCATTACATAACTTCAATTATGAACTGGTAAAGTAAAAAAATAATAAGAAAAATCACAACACTATAATATATCCAGGTACATTTTGTGATCCTAGCACTTCCATTCTTGTTTATATGGCATGGTACATTTGGACATTTTGAGTAAAATGTTTGTATCATGCTGCCGCAAAGGCTAGTGCTATATTTGTCCATTTTTGGACAGAACAAAATCATGAACATATTTCAAATATGTAGGTAAAATGAGGCACTCATTCTATACTTGGGCAATGGCTGCTTTTGGAGGAGGGGAGGACGAATCTGTGGATCACAAAAAGCCCCCTTTAAGGACCAACCACAAATAATGAATGAAATTCTTAGGGAGCCTGGAGTCCAAATTTCACATTGTTACAAAAATATAACAAATATGTGATCTAATGAAATGTCTTCAATTTGACCAAAAGGAGCACGAAAGTACTGTTTTCTATCTTGATTTTGTTGAAAAAACTTTGTTTTTATTTTAAGACTGGATTCACTGGTGTACTTATTCAGTCCCACAGAAGATTACACCAAGCATTGCACAGAAAGTGTTTGAATGTCATGTACAGGTGTGAACCCCTTCAAGCAGGTGTGAGATTTTGACCACGACTTATTCCCTGAGCATATTTTTTTGTGGCATCGTTCAGAGCGGCGCTATTCTCAGTATATTGAGTGCTGGTCACAATAGCAATCCTTTATTCTGTAAAGGTTAGCAAGGATTAGAATTGCCATTCTGGCACAGCAATACTCGCTGGTCTAGTGTGTTAGTTACCTTGATGACCTCATGATATAATGGTCTGGGGTTTGAATCCCTCTACTCCTGCTTTATATATAAATTTTCACTATTGCTAAAGTCCAAAAAAGACAAAAAATCATGCCTTTTTGAGGATAGTGAGGGGAGAACATCATCCTGGAGCATGTTGGTGGTCAAAAACTACCACCGTGTCAATTACTGTATTCAGTATTACAAAATGATGGCCTTCTGTTGGCTTCAGATTACATGGGGCACTGGTGTAGACAATGGTCCTTGTAATCTGTACATTTTAGGTTCAAGTCTCGCTTGTTATATGGCCTCCATTTTTCTGATTAAACTTTAAAAATATTATTTTCTCATTTTGTTTGAGAAAATATTTCTCACGGGACGAGTATTTTGTTTCTATAAAAGAGAGAAAGGGGATACCCTAGTTGTTTTTGCTAAGTGCACCTTTTTAGATTGCCCCATGGGGAGTGGGGGATTCCCCAAGACTGCTAAACTTAGTAACTTGACTCAGCTTGTGTTATGCTTTAAAAGATCAAACCCATGCAAGATCTGGAATTCCCCCACAGAGTTATATATATGAATGAGGTAATTTTAGATTTGTGAACGATTTTTTGTTTTTTTTTTTTTTTTTTTTTTTTGATGGTGCGGTCGTGTTTATGCATGAGTATGATGTAATGATTGTTGTTTGAGGTGGAAATTCTAGCTGTGTGAAGATAATATGAGTTGTGACTGAAGGACTGAGGCCAGCCGTTGAAATCATAGTGAGCTGAACTGGAGCTCTGGAGCTGTGTCAAGTTATGTTATAGCTAGTTTTTCTCTACAATGGTGTGGATTTGGGTTCTGCCTCTGGTGCCGGGATTGGTGTTTGGTGCCGCCGAGCTTGTGGCTAGTTGTCTGCTTCGTCTTTTTGGGCCAGGGGCTTCAGTTTTTGGAGTCCAGGGGGGGATTCCGGGTTTGTGGTCCCTGGGTTTATGGGGAATGGCGGCAGACTGATGGTTGGTGTGCTTAGCCCTTGATTTTGTTGTTGTGGACCATTTGTCGTCGGGGGAGGCCCCGTCTCTTGGCTGCTGGACGGGATGCTTCGGGGACTGGGGGATTCCCTTGGAGTTGTTGCCTGAGTTTTTGTATGAACTTGTGCGCTGTCAATTTTGAGTCTTTCGCTGTGGGGGACGTATCGGTTGAACGGCAACCTCCATGTCCAGGAACATCAGTGGACTTCTTGTTTACAATTAAGTATAAATAAATTGTTGTGTAATTGTGTAATTCTGATTTATTAATGTTTTTGGACATACCAATTCTTGAACAAATCATAAATTCTTAAAACGTTTTTTATATATAATTTAGATAATTTGTGCACAAGGCTCATTTATTTTGTTTGAAAGGTATTTCTGACCTTAGGCGTCCACGAGACGTCCTAACACCTGTAATCCATTTATTTTGATTACTTTACTTCTGATAGGGAAAGACGTTGTACATTTATATTGATGTACAAGTTTCACCAACATCTATTCAAAGAAAGATCAAATTATAGCTGCCTTATTAGATGAGGAAACAGGTGCTCCAGGAGAACAGATGGTTAACAGCATCATGCATTTTGGCATTATACATGTATATCTGCAATCACAAGCTATTTGATATCAACATGCAAAATCCTCACCTTATCCCTTGGTCGTAAGATAAAGAATGGATACGATAGGATACCAAAGGAAGGGTGAAAAACATTTAAACACAACACCATTACTGACACTTGAAGAGGTTACACTGTCCAATAGCCAGCATCAACTGCTAGTCATCAATCACCCTCATTCCCTGCAAGAGCTTCATCAAAGTTTGTGTTTCGTCCTTTGTGAAACAAAGGCCATTATTCTCAAGGTGTTGATCGATTTTACCCTAAAATGCAATCATCTTTCAGATAAATGCTGCACCAAAATTAGGCCCTTAATTCAGTACACATGATACTGTAATTTCAAGGGGTTGTTGATAGTCTCTGATATATTTCTGTATTACTCTTTGAGTGATCATTACAGATCCCATATCATACATCGCTTATCAGTATCACTCGCGGGCGCTCAGTTTACATGGAGAGACACGGCCCCGATCGTTAATCTAGTATCTGTGTAAGCGCCATATGATACGAAGTGTACTGCTCGCGTGCGCACATGGCTCGTTAAGTTGCACCATAAAATAACTTAATACATACTTTCGCCTTCATCAGTAGAAAGGCAGTGGCAATGAGCTATGTCATAAAAATCAAAACAAGCAATTTCCAATTACAATAGTGTTAGTACATTCATGTCTACTGAATGATAAATTTGTTCCACCCCCTGTTGTCTCATAGCAATCCAAAAAGTCAATGTTTTTTGTGCCAGCCCACACTGCCTGTCTGCATCATGTGTATGGCACCAAAACCATTGATATCTTTTGTATTGCATGAAAACGGGGATAACTAATATTATTGAGACATTTTTTAAAAGCTTGACATAGTTTAATTCTCACTAAAATGGGTTCCAATTGAAGAGAGCAAATCCACAATAAGTAACAGTTTCAAACTTACTGAAATGAACACATACGAAAATCACCAACTTTTTGAAACATTTTGGATGTCTCCATTTTCAATTCCAATTTTTGCAGTAAACTAATCTCATTGGCAGGTATTTTCCCCACTGACTTCTTCATACAGGTGAGGTGGTAATCCATTATGTCTATAGAAAACAATAAAAGCAATGGTATGCGAGTTGCTGATCAGTGCTATGTTTCGGATTCTGTTCGAGAATTTAATCCACCAACAATAGTATGGACATTTTTCAAATCTTTGTGTTTTTCACCAAGTAATTTTTTGTCAGGCCCCATTGCCCTTTGTTTAACAGTATGTTGGCAAATATTTTTATAGGCCTTCATGAATATGCACCTCGAATCCACCGGGACCTCTGTGTAGCGGCGGATAGTTCCAGCCAACATGGCATAGTTATTTTCCCATCCTCGTCAATTGGCAAACTGGTGTATGGTTTAATAATTATTATGTACTCCTGTTGTGTTAGCCTGTGTAAATTTTTCAGAGTGAACTAATCCAGCAAAACCATACATACTTATAAACATCTAGTACTACTTGTTTTACCATAAGTTGAGTATGATGTTGCAACATTGTGCAATCTTTGGATCACACACAAATTTATACCTGCCTTTACAGACAGCAACCAACTTGAACATTGTAAACAAAAATTTCAGTTTCCTTACATGCTGGTTAGCAAATTTATAGGGGGAGTCAAGAAGGTTGTAAGTGCAATAGCTGCCATTGTCAGAAATTCCCTTTAAAACTATTTTGCCAAGTCTTTGGTCATCATGCTCTTGCAATCGTCATGTGAGTGCAACAAAGACGTAACTGAACATTTTTGGCGAAATTGAGTTATTTATATAATGTGACCAAGAGAATCCTTGCGCTTAATTTAATATACATTTCAGGTGAGCATCTTCAATTTATTGCAGAGTATTAAGCTAATCACTATTTAGGGGTAGATACCACTTTGTTGCACTCAAATTGAATTTCTGTTGAGTGAAAAAGTCTTCACTGTAGATACGACTTTGTTGCACGCCACGGGAAATTAGTATGATATATACGAACATTTATTTCTGTAAAGCGATGGTCTTTGGATGGTGATAAGTAAAATCTCCCCAAATATTTTTGTAAAAAGAAACAATTCAATTTTTCCACCAAATTTATGCAATTTATGCTAATTTCGGCACAAAAAAATTAAAAACCTAAAAAAATGGAAGTTATGACCCTTTTCCACTCAATATTACGCTCAGTACTTAATTTACAAAAGTAAATGAATACGCATAATTTAACATATATTTCAAGTATAATGCTCAATTTATTGCAGAGTTATTAGGCTAATTAGGCCTAATTAGGTGTAGATACGACTTTGTTGCATTCAAAATTGAATTTCCCGTGTCGTACAACAAAGTCGTAACTGGTAGATACGACTTTGTTGCACGACACGGGAAATCATGTGTGTAGTTACGCCATTTTAATTAGCCAATTACTTCTTAATAAGTCGACTTAAGTGGGAAATGAAATATTTATAAGATATTTAAAAAAATACATTTTTATCATGTTTAAGAAATATTTTCATTTGAAAAGTCACAAAAGAATGAAACACAAAAATGCTTCTCCTGTAAAATCATGATAATGTAGATACGACTTTGTTGCACTCACATGATGAAATGGTTTTTCTGGTGACGAGTTGCATGAAGAACCACTTCAAGAGCCACTGACTCAAGGAAAAATAAATTGAGTTATTCTATTACAAGGCAGCACAAAGATGTATCACATGGCAGCTATTGCACTTATGACCTTCTAGTACTCACATGATGAAACTCCAATTGCACACATGCATAAGTTTTATCACAATGTCATGATTATAGTTCATGTTCCATTACAATGCCATGATGAACAGCAGCAACATTAAAGAATATCACATTTTACATTGCATCCCAATTCTTTATAAATAGCAGTTGGCACTCGAAATATTTTACCAAGGTGGGAGTACTCGTGTTTGATTAGGGTATGGAAATGCCTTCTCAACTGTAAAAAAAAGAAGAGAACCCTCAAGGCACCCTCTATTAGAGGGTGCTTTGAGGGTTTTCTTTTTTGAGACAAACCTATATACCAGGTAGGCTAGTTAGCTATGTACCATTTCTACCAAGGGCATTACATATAATAGCTTTCTGCATTTTATTTTTTTCATAATTTTTACAAAGCAAATCTAGAAAAGAGGGGTGCGAGTGATTTTTTTGGCAAATCCTGGAAGCAGTAGGAAAAAAAATGAAAAAAAAAAAACAACAGCATAAAATTGAGGTAAAATACCAAAAATAGGGCTGAAAATAAATAACTGCAGAAATTTTTGTCACAAAAACCTTAAGATAAGCTAAGATAGTAAAGTCCTGAAAAATCACAGCCCTGAGAGAGAGGAAAAAAAAAGGAATGTTTCATTAACTTTCGGCATAATAATTTACTGTTTATCTGTGTTTGTACATGCGTTAAAGTTTCATTACTGAGTGTGCTAGTCATACCCTGTTTACATAATGCTTCTTGTGAAATGACAGCTTCAAAATCCTAATGTCCATTTTCATGCATTTCTGATTGTGGCTTTAAAATATACAAAATATATTAAATGATACCACAAATTAGCACACACACACAAGGCTTCCCTTTTGCCAACTAAGTTTAATTATAGAATCCCTGATAGATGTCAGTAGGGCAAAATTTTCTTTACCTGATTTGTTTTCTAAAATTCTAATTGACATTCACCTAAACCCGTGTGAAATTGTGATACTATCCTTCAGTTTTTCCAAACCAGCTGCACTTTCTCACAATTCCAGAATACAAAATTGTTTTAAATGTGGGTGACCCTATCAATAACCTCGTCCCCCCATACTTTACTCCATCTAGATTGAAATTTTGTTATCAGAAGAAAAGGCTTATTTGTTCCCATCCACCCCAGTTCAAATTCAAAGTCTAGGCAAAGATATTATGAACCAAATGCCCAAAATGTAGTTGTGCTCACATACGCTCCCTCATGCGTGGTAGTTTATATGGATTAAACCATCCTTGACTCAACACACCAATATAATTGAACTGTCTTGCTGCTGCATTGAGTCAGAGATGGTTTTCATCCTTTTGTCTTATGGACCTTTAGTCTTATGACCTGCTCTGCTTATCAGTAACCAAAATAGGTCGGAAGATGTTCATTGGCTTTTCTCATATGCTAAAATATGTGTAGAATTATGTGGCCATGAAGTGATTTGAAATAGCTCTAACAGAATTTCAAAATGCAATTCTCCCTGATTGGAACATTAATATTAATCTGCGATGTTATGAGGCCCGCCTATTTGGTAATGATCAAAGTATAGGGTGGAATATATAGACCCCAAATCAATTCTTATAAAGAGGAATTTCTTAAACACAAAATCTGCTACATTTTTCAGTTTGTTATCAGGTACTTTTAATATATAAAATACAATACCAGTGATCTGAAAGTTACTTCGTGTTTCCAGGGTTTTGTATTAATAGAGTTCATGTTAACAATATTCTGCTGTATTTTAATCAATACAGAGAACAAACGTGAGAGTGTATTTTTTTTTGGAATTGTTCATGATGTCAATTTTTAGAAACACAAACAAAATTTTAGCGTTTTTGATTTCAGATGCTGGCTACAAATCCAATACACTTCACAGGAGTTGTTACAATCCAGCTTAATAGTCACAACTTGCATATTAATATTAGTTTATTATATTAGCTGAAATGACACAATATAAAAATTTAATTGCATTAACATATTTAAAGGAGCATTTTGCAATTCTGACACCTCTTTTGTTTGTGGTTCATTGGATAGCTGTAAGAAAAGCTTATAAAATTTCAGTTTATTCCAATTATGTTTTGATGCTGTGAACAAAGTGCCTTGTGTAAACAGTACTCCATAGCCCACTGTGCTATAATCTCTGCACATTTATGGACAGAACATACAACATTTTTGAATTTCTTGCAGAGACAAATGAATCTGCATATCAGATTAGGCACACATACAATACTAATGCTAATTAAAAAAGTTCAGATGATACAAAAATCCAACCTTTTTAAGATATGTTGGGGACGAGGCTGTAGAAACAAAATGTCCCTTTAAGACGCACACCGACAATAGTGTTTTACACTTTTTAGTTGGTGACAATTTTTATCATAGGAAAAAAAAAACCCTAAAAAAGCACACCTGATATATCCCTTCCACAAAGCTCACATCATCTAAAAATTTAACTGGCATTTACAGATTTCTACACAGAATCACAATTGAGTATAATTATCATAGTATATCCCTGACTATATTGTTTTATTCAGTGAATTATGTTTTATTATAAAACACCTAATTTAAAACACTTAATTGCAAGGAATTACAAGTTAATTCCTTGTAATTTGATTGGAGGATTATAGGTCACATGTCATTCAATATGTGATACTAGTATATTGAATGCTTGCATCACCTACCGTGCATCTTTGTTCCATTCGGCATGCGTTTTTGGTTCCATATCTTTCATTCTATTGCACGCCTCATGCGTCTTCACAAAACACTGGTCACCTATATACACACTTACGGAGCTTCGTTGTGGCTATGATGCAATGTTACGATCAGTGCTGCATTGCTGTAGCGAGTCTCAGAACTAGTGGATTTTGAGTGAGCGAACAATGGTATGTGATTTGTTTAAGGGGTTTCTGTCTTCCTGTTCTGCCGGCAAAGTAAGATGTTCTCAGCAGGTTCTATTTGGAATTCCTGGCCATGGTGGTTTCTTCGAACCAAGTTTTAAGCAGTGAAAATAGCAGGTAGTAGGGGAATGTAAATGTCAAGTAGACATTTAGGCCTAGTCCATGGGCTAGAGCTGGGATGGGACTGGGTCTTGCCACTTCATGGCACTTGGCTAGCCCAGCCTAGGCCCTGAGCTGAGGGGCCATATTAGCACAGTTCAGCTAGTCCTGAACTTATGACAAGGATCAACTTAGATGTTATATAAAACAATAAGAATGTTTTTTCATTCTAACAAAGGAAAGAATATTTTCATTTGTGAAAGATGAAGTGTTTCATTCAACTCAGCTAATGCCTTGGAAAAAGAACATTTCAATCTTTCAACTCATGAACAAGATTGAAAGAGGGAGAGCATAGCGTGAAGGACTTCATTGAACTCATACATTAATTTCTTGTATATACTTATAATAATATTATAATATAATTTTTAAAATCATATTGAAGAAAGTTCTCAGTTCTTATCCAATTGTCCAAGCTCTCTTGTGTGAACTTAGATGACACTTTTGGAAGGCACCAGTTTCCTCCCCTTGTGCACATCTATTGGTCTTGTGGTAACTGCACTGGAATAGCACAGGACAAATAGCTGTAAAGAATGAGAATAGGCGGTTTCCAAAACTGTCCATCTAACTATACCACAGTAAGCCTGACATTGATCGAAACCGAGAACTTTCTTCAGTATGTTTCTTAAGGATCCTATGATAGGTTTACGACTAGTATAATTTTTCGCACCATCCGCACAGCAAATGTCGAGCAAATCTAGTTACAACAAGCAGGACCTAGATCATCACTCTAGGGACCAAGAGTCCCTTCCACACGTTTCAGCTTTTTAAAAGTCCTCAGTTATTATGACAAACGAGAATAAAACAAAAAATCAACGGCGACACACTATTTAACAGCTGATTTTGGAGGTATTTATACGCATATCTCATCCTGTGTAAATCTGATGAAATTTCATTGCGGCAATATGATTTTTTTCATAAAATCGTGTTTTAACACAGTCTTTCTATGGAAATGGCAATAGAACGGGCGCTATAACATACAAATTATGACTTTTGTAGGCCTACATGGCAAGATTCCCGTAATGGGATTTTTCGATTTTTGCGGTGGTATAGCCTCTTGCATGTCCCTACTTATATCAGTTGTCAAAATTGTGTCGCATTGTTTAAAATTTGCTCTAAAAATAAAAAGAGACAATTTACATGGGGTCAAACAGCTGTGTCCAACCGCAGTAGGCCAGCATTGAATGATAAGCCTTAATCCAACTATTGGAGGCTACGTCCTGCAGTGGACTGACATAGCTGAAGATGATGATGGGCCTAATAACCAATGAGACACCTTATTGAACTACATTCCCAACCCAAACTCTCTAAACATTTTGATTTCATGGTTTGGATGCCAAATTCCCTGCAATATCTCCCTCATTAATGATCTGGAATGTTTTTTTAACAACATGGGAAACATGGGTATTCACTGACCCATAGCTAAGTTTCTATCTTTCCTCACTGGGTGATGGAACTAGTCCTAACTTGTATCTTAGTCATAGAGATCAGTAAGTTAGGATGAAGATTATCTGTATTACAAAAATATGGTCTATAACAAGATGCAGAATTATGCACCTTACATTCCTTGCGATCATTCAATATTATAAACAATTGTCGGCCCAGCCAAACCTATCCCCAGAGCCCCTAACCCCTATTGTGCAAAATCAGTGAACCGAATCGGTGGGTGACACTGTGTACGAATGCCCAAAGACAATTTCGATATCGATCAGTGATACCGGCCACCATTTTTGATAAGCTACATAATTATTTATGCATAAACTACCGTATTCAAGACTAAACGGGGATGACGTAGCGTAAATAGCCCACGTACGACTGGCAAACTATACTCTACAGATTTCAGCAGATCAGTGTGCAGTACGCATCCATTCTCTTGATCGAGTGTCCTATCCCGATTTATTTAGGATTCCCTGACCGAATGTATTCCAACATTAGTCACTTTTTGCTTCATATTTTGTACCTTTAGTAACATAAACAATTCAATTTAAATCGTTTTGTATTTATGACAACATTCATTCACACAATATACTCGTAAAATAATGAACTGGCTCAAGCTGGCAGAGGATATTGATGTTTTCCTTGATACAATAGCTCTTTTCTTTGTTTTATAGTCCTTGATACCGCAGTACTGTACCACAGCATATTCGCCTTTTACCATCCAGTCCTTGTCCTTACTAGTCATCTCCTCTGACAAACCTTCCCGTAAACCAACTATCAAGTCAGCCTTGCTTGTCCTTAAGGCACAGTGTGGTGCTGGGTGAAACCCACACAAGGCCTCAACGTAAGGAATTGTATGCTCCCAACTCCTATCACCAATCAGCTTGCGGTAGTTCAGATCTCCCTTGACCAAAATCAGACTGGAATTGATTACGATCTCTGTATAGGTCTGGCGACATAAGGCTTCATCTCGCTGAAATCATGAGGAGTTGTCCAAAACTTATGTCCCTTGATGACCCACGTCTTCTCCGATAACCTCCTGTGCCAAGACTTCCCTAGACTTGAGAGAATGTTGTCCCTATGGTTATGGAGAGTGTCAATAGTCCACATGAAGTCTTGATAAGTGACGTCCGATACAAACCAAGGCATTGCCTTATAGTGCATGTGCACTACGTCTACAATAGATGCCCTCAGTGCAAACTCGGCAAGGCAGAGATCGGTGAACAGCTCAAACCCGGCGTTATCGAGAACTATGTCTAGTCGTAGTTTGGTTGCTGGACTCTTGGTGCGTGCCTCTCCAAGAAGGCCACAGCTTTGTAATATATCATTGACTAGGATGTTGGCTTGCAGGGATAGTAGTGATGCTAGTGGGTCTACTTTTTGGTAATTTTCGACACCAGCCGACACTGATAGATCGCATTTGTTACCCCACAGTGATACTGTAAAGCACAAAACTGAAATTTAAAATTTGACACCTTTTTTGAAAACTATTTAAATATTTATACCACATTTTCCCTCATAGGTACCAGGCGCGGACTAGTGAGGTGGCAGAGGGGGCACGCGCCTCCTGGTACTTCTGCAAAATGTTGCAAATCAGTCCATTTTGGACACGTTTAGCCTTTCAGCCCCCTTAATTTTGACGTTTTTACAATCCTGATCCGCCCTGGTATTTCTTTTAATTTGCTTTTGCATTCATTGACGGCATTTCATGGGTTAATAGCGGCAAGTGAGTGCAAAGTAACCGAGGACCACCCGTCAGCCTAGGTTCGAACCCCAACCCTATTATTGAGAGTCCAATGCTTTTACAAATTACAACCCAGTTGTCATCAAGTATGAAAGTTCACTGACTCATGTCAATTCCAACTTGACCTTTGACCTTAAACTGTATTCATGACAAACAATCTTTGTAGGAAATGGTGGCCCTTACATACTCACTGTAAGAACTTTTATACAGATGACCTCCTTCAATTCATTTCTCAGCTACTAAAGTGCACTGATTATCTTAAAACCGTGGATTTTTTTGGAAGATTACGACCATCTCTTCAACAAGAATGAAAAGTCCAATTCATATTAGTAGAACCATGACATTTGATGAAAACTTTGCACTGTCATTTTTTAAACGTTTTGATTGAATTAAATCACTTTTTTAAAACATTCAAAAAAGAAAAAAATAAAGTGTTTTTTTTTTTGTTGTTTTTGTTTTTTTTTTTTTAAAAAAAACGTTTTTTGTTTTTTCCCCTTGCATGGATTTGTGTAAAATGTCTTGCATCATTACCCAAAATACCATGCTCGTTTTTATGTATCTTGCCCAAAATTCTGACATTCGATAGTCGCCATGATGATAGTCGTAGTTCGCAACTATTTAGTGGTGACTAGTTGACTACCAAAGGCTGAAGTCATTCAGGCCCTAGGTTTTACAGTGTTAAGCCTATTTCTGTCCACCTTTTCTTGTTATTTTTCTATTGTCCTGTTCTTCTTCACAGCCTCTCTAATTCTTGGGACCCTATTGGAAATAAGCTAGCTACTATTACCAGGCTTAACCATTTATGGCCCAATGGGTCACATCTGACTCAATGAGGAAGCAAAGTATGTTTCTGATTTCTCTTTTTGGCTTTTTGGATCTGGGGCTGGCAGAAGATAGATAATACCACATAATCCAAAGTATTGTGTTACATAAGACTACTACAGGTATTTCCTTTGAAAAAAAAACACTGCAAACTAATAAGGATTTATTAGATTGGTTGCTACCCAGGAAATTGCTTGTCCGCCTAAATCATTGTAATTCATGCAACAGAAGTGCTGATTGTGAAAAAGTATGTCTTGTCCTTATCCTCTGTTGAAGGGGAATTTTAAGAACAGTGGTTTCTAATGACTCGTAAGGAAGGCTTGCTTACCTTCTCCGAGGTTGATGTTTGTAACAAATTGCATTGTCTTTAGGCAGATGAGATGCAGAGAACCTCCCATAAAAATATATTCCCACATAAGATATATTAATTTCGATCACCCTGTATGACGACACCCCACCAAGTGACGTCATACCACAATCCTCTTCTCTTTCGTCTTACCCTCGACAAGATAAACATCCCGCAGGGGGCGGGACGGGCAGGGAATCAACATCGGAGAAGTAAGCAGCTCCTTACGAGTCATTAGAAACCACTGTTCTTACATGACTTCATAAGGAATGCTTACCTTCTCCGATGTGGATGTAACAAATTGATTAACATCGCCAGATTAGCACTGGTACTAGGAGGCGGTGCAAGATGCAAAACGTCACACCTGGATTGCGTGAATCGAAATGAGTATGAATAGAATTGCAATGCAATTCAGAAGTGTAAGAAGCAGCGCAAGGTCACATGCCATAAAATAGCATGAACCTAAGCACACCACTTACTAAGAAGAATAATTTGCTGAGCCCATTGAAAGAGTGGCTCCTCAAAAAAAAAACTGGCCCAGATAAGCGACGTACATAGAAGGAGACGTCACACGAAACCAGAACCCCCTCGTGCACAACACACGGCGCGTAAATGAGAGTTTACTCCCAAGAGGAGGGTCTTACAAGGCTTCAGAGCAGTTCGAGCCATTAGCACACAATCGCCACCCTCGGGGCCATGACGGGCGGAGAGGAGGGGCCATCCCGGTGAGCGGAGACTAAGGAGGGCTGAAAGAGCCCCAAATCCTCAGGCCCTCGATGGCTACAGTACTCTGCGAGAAAAACCCCGCACAGCGTTAAGGACAGGAAGACATGTGTCATTCAAACTGTTACCTAATGCAGCCAGCCCACCATATCCCCTCACTTGAGCCCCAAGGGGCAAGCGAGTGCGAGGAGCAGGAAAAAGAGGAGAATCCTGCGAGGCCGACATAAGCTCACACCGATTCAACATCTCTAGAACGAAGCCACCCCGGGGGAGTAAGCGTCAGTATAGTACAGCAACCCAAGTGTATCAAGTATCTCCACAGAATGGAAAAAGGCCACCCAGAAGGATGACACCATTCCGGGGGGGGACAGCAATGTCATACTATGCCTATCATCGTGAAATGAAAAAGCATCATCAGAAAGGACTACTCGATGTCGCCCGGAGACTGTGCCACCTCAAACGAACCATATGAACAGTAAACGGTTTAAAGGGTGCTGAAAAAGAATTCTCAGCAGAAGAAAAAAAATGTTGGAGAGTTCCCGAATCAAACAGAAAACAGCTCCAAAATTTACTCCAAGGCCTACCTAAACAACTGGATTGAAGGCAGCCAGGAGAGTAAGAGTATCTAACAGATTCCGAAAACTCTAAAGTCGAAGGAAATATCGCGAGGTGTAGAAAAGGGCAGTGGCCACCGAATGCCCTAGCCCCCAACGCATTCCCCTATCGTACGAATGACTAAGGGGGAGGCAACCTGGCCGAATGGGGAATCCAATTAGCATGACAAGAGGAAAAAACATAAGTGGGTAAAGAATGCCAGCTGGACCTTAGAGCAAAACATATCTGCTAAGTGCAAAATAATAGGATTCTTCCAAGGATAAAGAGTAATCCCGTTTGGCCGTCGGCAAAACTCAATCAATCCTGGTCAGGACTGGAAACATAACAGAATAAGAATACTCTGAAACGAAACCAGCCCAAGGACACCCAAAAAGATTCTCTCACTTTATAAAACGGCTGAGCGGAGTGTAATAAATCCAGTCTGCAGCACGAAGCCAGACCAAGAGTGGAATATTACTATATATAAAACATTGAAAGGTATATGATAAAATAATAGTCTATCCCACCATGTACAAAAACTTGCCACTGGCGGGAAGACTAATTTATGCAATCGAACATAGAGTAAATAATATAAAGTATAGTAGAATCACACCTCCATGATCAGCCAAAACCAATCCAGACAAGATAGATGGAGTGTTACCCCTTTCAACAAATATATAATTGAAAGCCCAGTGATAAAAAAAATAATAAGGCCAGTCATGTGAAAATGCCAAATGACTCATTATCAACCCAATCAATCCATCCCAATGCAGAGAGATTGAGAGGGTGCACCTGTCATTCAAATAAAGGCAAAACAAACCCGCCGCGGGCGGCCGGTGACGTGCCTATCAGGAGCTGAGGAATCCCGCTATAGCGTGAGATAAAAGACCCCCGCGGGGATCGGGGACAAAGCGAACGAGCGAAGAGGCCGGGCCCGTGCCACACAAGCTAGTAGAGATCTTAGCTAGAGATTAAAAAGCCGACCGCATCTGACACACTTCGATAGAAAATATAGCAGGGGCGGGTAGACGTGGCCGAGTCTTCCGACACAGAACTTAAGCCAAAAGACGAAATTAATCGTTTAACATTTCATCTTGGGTATAGCCATCGCAAGGATGGCGAGCGGATACCCAAACATCGATCGAAAAGCGATAGGAAAGAAGCGATGAATGAATATGGCAGAAAATTACGGCGGATCCGGACACACAAATTAGGGCTCTGCGAAATTAATCGCCATCGTATGCCATCCACGTATCATCGCCAAAAGGTGTCGCGAACGAAGAACTATCGAACTTCGAGTCAACAGCGATCCGAAGTTATGAATACAAGCGTAAAAAAGTGAAGGAAACGCGCAGAGCAGCTACCGTACCGGAAAAGAAAAGTATGACACATATCGTCGTGAACGCCGTGGAAAAGACAACGGCATTTATTGCTAAAAGGAATTGAACCCAAGCGCCCATCACATGAATCAAGCCATAGCATAGTGATTCCAATTTTAGTCCTACCAAAAGTACCGAACCAAAGGAATCAGACGGAGTAAGTAGAGTAGTAGCAGGATAAGACACGTACGCACGCGCCCCGGGAGAAGGGGAGGATGGGGGGAGAGACCAATCCCAAACCGGTGGCACAACCCCTAGGGCTGGCTCGCTCAAAGCACGGTTGCGTGGGTTTTTATAAAAACACCGCATCAAACTCGGACCCGAGAGGGGTTGAGCTCGAAGAAAACGTGCGACTATTCTAGAGGCTGCAAACCCGCCTAATAAAGAGCGTAACCGTCCCGAAGAAAACGGATTGATATGGATGAAGTCGAGTCCCACACCGGAGAGACAATTAAGGGAAGTTGAATCCAAAAAAGGGTAGGCATTAAAAGGAATGACGCCACCCATGAAAGCTACGGAAGCCGCTACCACCAGTGAAGGCGGAAGCTATGCCCGAGCGTTCCCGGTGTGGGTTAGGAATACCACCGAACGCCATGCGTCCCGAGGAACGCGTGCGCGAGCAAGCGGCCCCCCCAGGCAGCACGAGGGGACGACACCCAGAGGGGGGTGCACAGACCCGGCGAATGGGTTTGGTTCGTTCCCGCAACGAATCATCACACCCACAGATTGTCTAGCGAGTGTAACAAAGCGACCACGGCTTTTAACAGGCCAGTACATCGGTTAGATGAAACGATTGCTCAATCGCCCCGAAATCCCGGGAAGGATGAGGCGATTAAGGGCGAAGACCTACACCACGGTGCCTCAGGACAACTACCTGCAAGAACAGAATACGGGGTAGTAGCTAAAAGCCCCGTGGACTTGTCTGGACTAATGTATGCGACGTATTATTATTAAAAAGGCAAGTACCTGAAGGACACGTACACCAGTAATAAAAATTAAAGCATACCACGGTGTGCCGCAAAGTAGTCCACACCCAACCTCAGCCTACACCGCGCCCGAAACAGGACAAACGAGGGTGTTTACTGCAAGAATAACTAAGAACAATCTTCACAAATTGTCACCGTAAAGCTATACTCCAGCGACCAAGGACGCCGTTGTCAACGGTTGCTGGCGTTGGAGGTAAGCAGGGAGTCAGTTTATACCGTGATGACATATGTCACGGGGGGGGGGGGGGGGACATCAACCGGTTTAAGATGATCGAAAACCAGGGTGACCCCATGACGACCACGTTAAGCCATACGACGCTAGGCAACCCAGCGGACAGGCCAAACCAACCTAGTTGGCCAAAACGCCCCAGCCGCACGGTTAACCTAACGGCAGGCATGACCGTGCGCACCCCCCCTTTTACCGCCAAGCCAATCCAAGCGGATCGGCCTCCCGGCATTTGCAAGGGCGGGTATAATGCGCGGCAGAGATGCCGCGACATGGATCCCAAAGGCGGCCCGAGCTACAGAGTCAGTGCCCGTTCACAGAGCCCGTGGATCCCTAAAGAATAGGTTTTCAACTCCCTGTGAATATGCATTGTCTCGTGTATCGATTCGTAAATCCCGAGATGAATGGTCTATGTACGCTAAATCCCTCTGAGAGATTAAGCAGTGGACCGACATCACAAAATGGACAACGAAATGATACCTGCTCAGCCGAAATACCCGCCTGCAGGGACGAGGCCATCAGGGTGGAGACAGCGCAGTAAAGGCCAACAAATCCACCGTAAAGAACGGGACCAATGAGTCGGGCTCTAAACACGCCGCAAATCTCTCGACCTTAACCCCGTGAATAACGGTCCGTTTGTACATTAATTTCTACTGAGAAATTAGCAATCGGCCCATCAACACGAGGGTTCGTTCGAGAAAGAAAGACTCATCCACCGCTAAATCCCCGAAGGGTTGAGGCCACCGGGGGGGGGACCAGCGAAGCAGGGGCCGGCCGACTAAGCGCCAAAGGCCCGCCTCGCTGAAAATGCCCAACACTCCTGCCGCCAGATCTCCCCGTGGGAGCGAGCGACGGCGTAATGACGTTAAGCGCGTAATGAGTGGAGGCCAGCGTACTTGAGCCAGGATAATCGCCGTACTTAAACAGGCGAAGCGTGGCCAATATCGCTGAAGAAAAAACACCGCGTCCAAGCAGACATTGTTTCCCATGAATGGGATTCAAGCTGATGAATGGGTGATTGTCTCGAAAATTCGACCGGCAATCCCTCCAAGTGAAGTCCTTTGTTTGGTTTCTAATCCGGGATTACAGACCAAGGACCAGCACCGAGGAGATTAGCCTGGGTCAAAGCGCCCGCAGCCGACATCACCCCCTGTGAGGATGAGGGCAAAAGGCATCGAGACACCAGGCAGTAAAAGCCGGTAAATCGCCCTATAGATATAGAGGAAGAAGGGCCGACGTCGCCGGGTTTGGTTTCGCTGAAGCACGGGCGTGCCTGCAGAGGGAACCGCCAACCGGTTAACGCGGCCCCGTCGCCTTTAGCGGACCCATAGAAGGACACAACCATCTTAGGTGACGGTGGACACCATAGCTGTGATCTCGTAATCAGTAGGGTACCGAAAACGGTGACAACACGCCCATAAGTATCCAGCCAGTCTACGCACCCTGGGGCACGGGCGATGACACGACACGGGGGGTGTGAACCCTATAACGGCGGGGGAACCCCCGCTTACAGCAAAAAGAGCGGACGGAGGAAATCCCTGTAACGGCGATGGGTATAGCGGTGCATGGTATTGTGTCGGTGGGTACCGAAGACGACTACCAAGCGCCCAGTATCCTATCAGTCAAAAGCACCCATGAAGGCGCGGGCGACTCAAGACCACCAGACCCAAAGCCTATGTAACGGCGGATGGTGAACCTCCGCCTACATCAGCGGAGGAGCTCCCGCTCTTTACCGGTCAAAAATCCCTACCGTCCAAGTTATTCCGAAGGGAAGAAACCCAAGGATATAACCCGGTCCAACTCCAGAGAGAACAAGGTGCAGTACCAGAGACCGATACGCACGACGCACCAATTCGCCCCGGAGTAGGATCAGCGGGCATCAGCATGGGTGTGGGTTCCGTGACGGCGACTCGGTTCGACAAGGTCACGTACAGCCGCGGCCTATAAGGGAAACAAACCGGCCGGGCACGCACCAAGGCTGGGGATACACGAATACAATTTATAAGTTTAGATAGAAAATTTATATAAAAGCATTCCAAACAATCCTACAACTCTTTAACAAAGGCCATACTCGTGACATCAGCGGCTGCAGGGAAAGCAGTAAGGGAAACTAGGTAGTTAGTAAACCCCACAAGGTACGCTCATGTGTGAAGTAATGGTCGGCATAAAATTAAAAAGTAAACAAACCGGCCCACTTGAATCGAAACCAAGGGTGTCGGCCATTTCCAAATACAATTCTCACAACATTGTAAATCACAATTTAACACGTTAAAAATATATATCAATCTACCTAAACATATAAGTAGTAGTGGTAAATAAGACTATCGATATATGAACGTGGCGGCAGAGTGCCACGCCATACGGATAGTCGCTTATGGGTGTGAATTATGCGGGGTTGTATGTTGACAACCCGACGCAAAGTCAAGGTAGAAAGTCCTAAAATACAGATTCGCAAACGAAAAAATGACAAAACTACAGCCCCGGGACGTAATAAAATGAACATTTACACAGATGTTACACAAGGTCAGGACTACACTAGTAGAAATCTGACCAAAATCGACCAAAATTACGGGAGCTAAATAATTAACGTTACCGCACTTGTCGAACCAAAGCGAAAAGGGAAGAGGATTGTGGGTAGACGTCACTTGGGGGGGGTGTCATACAGGGTGATCGAAAATGAAATATATTATGTGGGAATATATATTTATGGGAGGGTCTGCATCTGCATAAAGACAAATGCCAATGTGTTAACATCAACACGGATTGAAGGTAAGCAATTTCAGGTAGAGTCAACATCAACTCTCACCGCAGATTCCTGGATGAGTTCATACATCAATAACAATAAAATATTCCAAGACAAGCTAATAAACCAGAACCAAGCTATAAACATTCCAACGCAAGCTCAAACAAAAAAGAAAACAAGCAAACCACTTATAACAAGCCTTTGAAGGTCTATAGGTAATTCACTGAGTGCCCTCAAGTGGTCCTAGTGTTGTTTCAAGTGCTTGGTTTTTATAGCTTGCTTCAGTTTGATATGTGCTTGATTGTGCTGAATATGTGCTTGTTTCTGCTTGTTTCAACTGCATAAGAGGGAATGGTATTGTTACCTGTAGTTAATTCCCCTTTCATTCAGTGAATTTAAACAAGTTGATTTTTCAAAACCAAATTATGTTAGCATTGTTAGCTGAAGTTTACAAAGGGAGAGTGTAGGCAACATTCAACATGGGAATCTGGAAAAACTGCCAACCTAGATGAAAAAGCAGATACATGTAGGATATCCTAAAATTACTCTTGGTTGACTGAACAGGGGCAGTAAGATTTAAAGTACACCTTTACGGCCCAGTCAGTCAGGCCATAGTGTCTAGTTATTCATTACATGTGTCGTTTTTGCATCTAGGTTGACATTTAAGTACATATTCCAAGGTTGAATGTTGCCATAACCTCTCCCTTGTTAACTGCAGTAACAATGATTGCAGAGACAACCAAATGCTTGGGTATAGCAACCAATCTAAAATGAAGATATGTTGGCCTTTCAAAGGCTTTGGATTATGTGTATTATCTGCAAGACAGAGCCCAAAGAGGAGACATTAGAAAATCTGAATTTGTTCACTCTCTGGATCAGATGTGACCCACTTGGACACAGAGGTGTATGGGCTTTGGTTCACTTGTTCTCCATCTTGGATAGCATTTGTGGAGGGATGGTGTAATTATGAACTTTTTTGCTGTTGTATTAATTTGTGCATTTTTATGTCATGTTTTGGGTGTTTCCATAACCTGACCTCTATGAATTCATACTGGTCAGGGTAAAAGAAACACATGTATTTTTTTCTGCTTTAGTTTTTGTTTGCTCTGATGGCAATACCTGAATAAAACAAAACAAAATTCCTGAAGTGAAAATCAACACTTTTTAAAAAAAAACAAAATGTTCACAGCCATCACCATTGAAGGTCCATTTCAAACATCAATTTTCCCAAGCAACCTACCTTGTTATGAACTTCTCAGTATTGTTGGGTGTTCTCTGTGATGGCTCGTCTCTTGCTCTAAGTAGTTGGACAGGAGCGTGACAGCTTCCAAGGATTGAAGCAGAGCATTACGTTTCTGCTCACCAAATGGATCAAAGCTTGTTAAGCATTAGTTACTGAAGTAAAATCACAACAAATGTTACTATTATTGATGAAGTGAATGTTGTCTCTATGGAGAATTGCTAATCAATAATTTGTAAACGGTATTGATCCTCAAGTGTGGTTCCACCCCGTGGCATCATTTTGTTTGCCCAGGTTCGCCCCGCACGCAAAGGCACTGTGGGTCTAACAGCAACCCGCTGGGGCCAATGTGTTTCGCCTGAGTAAGGCGCTTTACCTCAGATACTCCTCTCTACCAAGGGTATATAAATGGGCCTACACCGATTTTCAATGCTGGGAGGTACAGACTCGCTGTGTTAGAGGAGGGTGTGGCGAGTCCCACTACAGTCAACATTATATGGAGGAGGCTGGCCCACGCTTGATGAAAAGGAGCGAGAGAGATGGGCACTCCATTCCTGTGCACACAGGTCCGGCCCTTTACTTTTTTAACATATGTGCCCTTCCAATAATACCCCTTCCAAGTTTTTGGATTTTCCAAATTGTTCCTAAAATACAAAAAAAAAAAATCATGTATACATGCAAGTAAAAACTGATGATAAACAACTGTGAGTGCAAAAATTGGTGGTAAATGTGCTGGCCCGAAAAATGGCTAAAATTTGTGACTCAACTCAAACGCGTATGCATGTCAAAGTAAAGGGTAGATATGTTTAAACAAGTAGTTGATTTCAAAGGAAAATTATATTGTCATGTAAAATTATGTTAATAGGCCATTTAGTGGAGTGGCCAGCTACTTTCTCAAAGCTGCGGATGCAGCCATTGTTGATTGTGTAAAGTGCTGCAACGATAGATTTCAAATAACAGGTTGTCCCTAAAAAAGGTGAAAATTCGATTGTGGCCCTGAGTAAGATCTTCCTTCTAAAAATATCCCCATCTAAAGGTACAAAACATTGTTGTTGATGAAATTTGTAATTTCCGATAGGAGCAAATAGAAATTCAGCCTTTAATGTTTATATTGAAATATTAAGAAAGTCAAAATCAACTTTTCCTCTCCGTAGCCAAATACAAGGAAGAGATCCTTCGAATGCCTAATCTTACATGAATTTACTATTAGAAAAATATTGGATGTATCAAAATCTCGCGTTGCACCTTTAAGCTGTTCAAAACATTGCACTCCTTTCATGGTTGTATTCCCAGATGTGTGATAATTATACTAAACAATAAACAAATAAATGCTCTACAATTCAACACCCAAGCCTGTGGAAGGGGGTAGGGTGGGTGGGGGATGCCCCCTAAATCCCCAAAAAACCCCTAAAAGAGCTCAAAAAGATCAAAACAGTTTCGCAAGTGGAAATACCAAAATTAGGGTTTATGCTTTTTGGCCCAAAAAGGGTTAAAATATGGTAAAAAGAGTCCACTTTTTGTCAATTTTCCAGCCTTTTTTTGGGGGGGGGGTTTGGGGGAAAGTTCCCCTTTTCAAAAAGAAGTGCCCCCCTAAAACTAATCCTGGTTATGGGCCTGTAACATCCCATTTGTAACAATTTTATGCCGCAGGACATTTATACAGAGCAATATGGTAAATGCCACCAAATGGACCAACCGCTATAGTACCATAGGGGTGGGGGAGGGGGGGGGGTTGGTCAAATCTGTCTGTTTCAAACATTCATAGTTATTTAATTGGATACCTTAAAGGATTGGTTCATAATATTCCTGTACAATAGAACACTTTTTTTTTCCCCACCACAAAACACAGCTTGACTTGAACCAACTCGGTGGCTCTCCTCCATTCCTCTCTTTTCCTCTTCTATATAATGATTTCCAGATGTCTAGGTCGCCCTGCTCTAGATCTTATAAGAGGCAGAATGGGTTTGGCAGTCTGCATTGCATCTTTAACGGGGAGAGGTCGGCTACAATGGCCTTGCAGTCTTCTGGTGCTGCTTGTTAATAATAGAAAATACGAAATGGTGAGGTGATGGCGCATGCAAACCAATGCGCGAACACACATGCACGCATGCACATGCGAGAACACACACACTCAGGGCGGCCCTGGTTACATTTTGACATTGGTCGGATGATGATTGAAAGCCAAGTCAGCTACTGTTTTCCTCATTATTTGGCAACAAACACTCCACGTAAGAACACTTCCTTAACCCAATAACTGTGGATAGCAATTTTTCATTATACTGTGGTGGGTGAAGCCATTTGCGTATTTCTATTTAAGCAGTTCTACTCCAGTCACAAGGGCAACAGCACATTCAGGTCATCATGACCTATTGAGGCATGGTCGCATCCCAGGGTCATAAGAGCCCACACACCACCAAATTAAAGGTGCAAAGTGGTTATGACAAAAACGCCCTAATTTTTGTCTCGATTGTGTTGTGTGCTTTGCTTTTTATCTTTAAAATATTTTTTAACACAAAATATTGGACCAGGAAGTTCCAGTTTCTACTTATTTTCCATTTATTTTAATTAACCGTCACTCGTTTTTACCTTTTTTCCACAATACCACTTTTCGTCCCGAGGGTGCTCAGACCGGGATAGTGGTGTGGAACTTAAGTTCTGACAGGGCATAGTTACACCACCTATATACACAGTCAAGTGGCTAACCACCAAAACAAATTTACAAAACATCTTCTTCACTAAAAGGGTAAAAATGGTAAAGTTGAAATGTGAAAATCCGTAAAATCATAAAAAGTTACAACAATTTGAGTGCACACAACACTGTGTAACATGCCCAAATTGTTGCCAATAATGAAACAATGATTCGCATTGCTTTTGCCTTAATTCTAGCCTAAGGATCATGTCTTTTTAGTGTATGTACATGTACATCCGGTGAGAAGGGGGAAGGAAGTATGGAGAAAAGCAAGAAGTGGTGTGGTTCAAGCCCGGCATGCCAGCGCCTGAGCTAGCAAGAGAAGATATCAGTAGCTTCCACAAATGCATTGCTTCCAATGGAGCTTTTGTACAGGTCTCATTGAATGTTAGAGACAAAACCTTCGTAAATGCAAGTTTGTGACCTTTCAAAGGGCTTGGTTTATGTGGTTTAATTATCTGCCAGCCTAGAGCCCAAAAGAGAGACATTAGAATATACTTGTTCCTCTCCTGGATCAGAGTGACCCCACTTGGTGCCCAGAGGTGTTAATGGGCTTTGGTACACTGTTCTGCCACTTGGAAGCAGTGTGGAGGGATTATATTTGTGAACTTTATTTTGCTGTATTAATTTTTGCATTTTATGTCATGTATTTTGGGTTGTTTTCCATACCTGACCTCTAGTGAATTCATACTGGTCCAGGTAAATGGAAACACTGATGTATTTTTTCTGATTTTTTTGTTTGCCTCTAGCTGGCAATACCTGAAAAAAACAAACAAACTTCCGGAAAGATCCTATTCCAAAAAACAAATATTTTTCACAGCCATCCCATGCAGTCCATTTCAACATCAATTTCCCAAGTCAACCTACCTGTATGAACTTCTCCAGTATCTGTTGGGTGTTCTCTGTTGTATGCTATTCTCTTGCTCTAAGTAGTTGGACAGGAGCGTGACAGCTTCCAAGGATTGAAGCAGAGCATTACGTTTCTGCTCACCAAATGGATCAAAGCTCTGTCAAGGCAAAATTACTGAATAAAATCACACAACACATGTTACTATTATTGATGAAGTTGAATGTGTTTCCGATGGAGAAGTTGTATCACTAATTTGTATAAGTTAATTTGTCTTCATCATGTGGTCCAGTGGGACATCGTTCGCCCCGCACGCCATAAAGAAAAGGTAATGGGTTCGAGCCCCGCTTGGGTCAATGTGTTTCGTGCTTGAGTAAGGCGCTTTACCTCAATGACTCCTCTCTACCCAGGTGTATAAATGGGTACCGGTATAGTCAATGTCTGGGAGGGTAACAGACTCGCTGTAGATGTAGTGTGGCGATCCCCACTACAGCAACATATATGGGAGGAGTCTGGCCCAATCGCTTTTGAAAGAGAGGATGGGCACTCCATTCCTGTGCACACAGGTCCGTCCCTTTACTTTTTTTGTACATATGTTGCCCTTCCAATAAATATCCCCCTCAAGTTTTTTGACGCAAATGTTCCTAAAATACAAAAAAAAAAATCATGCTATACATGCAAGTAAAACTGATGATAAACAACTGAGTGCAAAATTGGTGGTAAATTTGGCTGGCCTGAAACTGGCTAATTTGTGCTCACCTACCCGGTATGCATGTCAAATTAAAGTGTTAGATATGTTTTAACAAGTGTTGATTTTCAACGAATTGAATATTTTGTTCATGTAAATTATGTTAAATAGCCATTTTAGTGGATTGGCATGCTACTTTCTCAAGCTGCGGATCGCAGCCATTTGTTGATGTTGGTAAAGGTGCCACGAGAGATTTCAAATAACGGTTGGTCCCTAAAAAAGGTGAAAATTCTGATTTTTGCCCTGATTTAAGTCTTTCCTCAAAAATATCCCCATCTAAAAGGTACCCAAAATTGTGAAATTTCGAATTTTATATAAGGAGTCAATACGAAATTCAGCCTAGGTTTTATATGGAAATATAAGTCCATCAAATCACCTTTTTCCCTCTCCTGTAGCCAAATACAAGGTAAGAGAATCCTTTGAATGCCTAATCACATAAATTACTTCATTATAACACAATATCTGGGTGGCTCAAAATCTCTCGTTGCACCTTTAAGCTGGTTCAAACATTGATCCTTTCATGGTATTTCCGGCAGATGGTGTTATAATTACTACTAACCAATAAACAAATAAATGATCTACAATTAACACCCAATCCTGTAAGGGGGTAGGAGTGTGTGGTGGGGATGCCCCCTAATCCCCAAAACCCCTAAAAAGAGCTCAAAAAGCTCAACAGTTTCTGCAAGTGGAATGACCCAAAAATTGGGTTTTATGCTTTTTTGCCCCAAAAAGGGTTAAAAATATTGTCAAAAAGGTCCACTTTTGTCAATTTTTCCAGCCTTTTTTTTGGGGGGGGGGTTTTGGGGAAAGTCCCCTTTTAAAAAAGAATTGCCGCCTCCCTAAAATAATCCTGGTTATGGGCCTGTTAAACATCCCATTTTTTAACAATTTTATGCCGCTACATTTATTACAGGCAATAATTGTTACATTCCACAAAAATGGACCAACCTCTATAGGTACATAGGGGTGGTGGGAGGGGGGTTTGGTTCAAATCTGGTCTGTTCAAACATTTTCATATTATTTTAATTTGGCTACCTTAAATGGATTGGGTTCATAATCCTTCCTTTACCTAGATAACCCCTCAAACACCAGCTTGACTTGAACCAACTCGGTGGCTCTCCTCCATTCCTACTCTTTTCCTCTTCTTATATAATGATTCCCTGTCCAGGTCGCCTTGCTCCCTATCTCTCAGAGGCAGAATGGTTTGTCAGTCTGCAATTTCATTCTTTACTGGGAAAGGTTTGCTACATGTGCCTTGCAGTCTTCTGGTGCTGCCTGTTAATGAATCAAATACGAAATGTGAGGTGAGGCGCTGCACACACATGCGCAACACCCCGGCACGCATGCACATGCGAGAACCCACAGCACTCAGGTTGCGCCGGTTACATTTTGCATGTCTGATGTGAAGCCAAGTCAGTTTTTTCTACTTTTTTCCCCTTATTTTGCAAACAACTCCAGTACACTTCTTAACCCACTTAACTGTGGGCTAGCAATTTTTTCATATATCCTGTGGTGTGTGTAAGCCATTTTGAAGTCATTCTATTTAAATCCGTTCTACTTCCATGTCACAAGGGCAACAGTCCACATTCAGGCTGACCTATTGAAGGCAAGGTCGCATCCAGGGTCATAAGAGCCACACACCACCAAATAAATTCCATTTGTTTATGTAAAAATAGCCCTAATTTTTGTCTCGATATTGTGCTGATTTTTATCTTTAAAATAATTTTACACAAATATGGCCCAGGAGTTCCAGTTTCTACATTTTCCATTTTAATTTAACCGTCACTCTTTTTTACCTTTTTCCACAACACTTTTCGTCCAGAGGGTGCCAGACCATATAGTTGGGTTGTGGATCTTAAGTTCCTGCAGGGCATAGTAACTACACCCTATATACACAGTCAAGTGGCTAACCACAAAACAAATTCACAACCTCTTCTTCACTAAAGGGTACATGTGAAAGTTGAAATGTGAAATCCTTGTAAAATCATAAAAAGTTACAACAATTTGAGCTGCACACAACACATTTTACATGCCAATTGTTTTTGCAATAATGTAAAAATGATTAGCCATCGCTTTTGCCTAATTTAGCTCTAAAACCTTTCTTGTTTTTAGTGCCATGTACATCCCGGTAGAAGGGGAAGGAAGTATGGGAGAAAAGCAAGAAGTTGGTGGTTCGCCATGGCATGCAGCAGCCTGGCTAAGCCAGAGAAATATCATAGCTTCCACAATGCATTTCTCCCATGGTAATTTTTTGGACAGGTCATCAATATGAAAGCGTTAGAGACAAAACATTCCTTAAAATGCAGTTTGTGATCCACTGTTATTCATGTATATTTCATCTCGAACGATTCACATCAGTACCTGTACAAACCTCCTTGGAAGCAATGCTTGTTGGGAAGCTACTGATACCTTCTCTAAGGCTAGCCGCATCAACCAGCCATTTCCCACCTCATATGTGTTGGGTTGATGATGAAATTGCATCACATGGGACTTAAATCATTTTCTCTCTATGCTATGATATTCTGTGCTATTGCTGATGCCTACCTCCTCCATGTTTCTGTGCTTGCCTGCTTGTTAATACTGGTAGACAGTTCCCAATAACTTTGGTTTAAAATAACAGGGAGGCGTCCTTCACAGTCTGATCGGTCAAGGGTGCTGTCATTTGAAATGGAAAGTAATATGAATCTAGTATGTTTTGTGACACCAAATGCAGTAAAAATTCTCAACCAGTATTTAAATACAGAGACACCATGATGGCATAGTAAAAGTAGTCAGACCTGGACCCTTACTGAAATCACTTCCACAGATTGAAAACAAGTTGGGTGGTTAACATTTTGTACACAAGGGAGGAGAAATGCTTTTTTAATTGTGTCAAAACATCTAGAACACTGTATAATCTTGTCAAGATGTCAAACACTCATTGAGAGAATATAAACCAAGAGGGTATCGCGTGTATTGTGGAATAGCCCAAGCCCGTAATCGATTTCTCTCACCCACAGCGAGCCGTGGGTTTGTTGCTGCGTAAGCACTCGCGTGTCGCACTGTTGAGCGCAATCACATTCGTATAACAAATCGTGCGTCCAGTAGTTATCAGTGTTGCATTTCCCAGTGGTGGTTCCATATCTGACTCAGGCCGATTATCTGAGAATTATGCGAAAACCACTCGATTGAAGAACCCATGCATCTAAAAGATTCACATACCACTACCCTATTGTCCAAAAATCTCCCTATGACCCCTGTAATTTTGCTTCGTAAAAGAGCTATTTGAGTCTGTGAGCTAGCGATGTTCATCGGTTTGTTGTTGGTTTTTGCACTCACTAAGTGTGACGAACGTAAAATACTTGCGCGTCTCATAAATTTATATAAGGACTTTTCCAAACGACGATACGTAAAACCAAATATGTGGTGCCCAAACTATATGATAA